>VZRW01005517.1:1096771-1122810 GCA_013398125.1 Aegotheles bennettii
TCCCGCGGCCGCCCCCGCCCGCGACAGGCTTTGTCAGCGGGGCCCGGCCCCGCTCCGCTCGGCCCGGCTGCCCGCCCTCTCCCGGGGGTGGCCGCCTTTGTCTCCGGGCCCCTCCTGCCTCGGCCGGAGCCTGCAGGTTGAAGGAGCCGGCTCCAGCACCGCCGCGCCTGCTGCTCCTGCGGCCGGCGGGTCCTGCACACCGCGGCCCCGCGCTGTGCTGCGGGAGGAAGCTGCCCCGAAGATGCCGCTTATTCCTCGGGGAAACCTGCCCGGGTCCCGGCGGCGCTTCCTGCCGGGAGCGGGAGTGCCAGCATCACTGCGCACGTTGGGCAGAGCCCAGTAGCGGGTTCAGAAAGTTCATGAAGTGGACTTCCTAGCCAACATGTAGGCAGATTTCCTATATCCTTGCATCATATCCCCTGACTTTTAGTCCAATGCACTTTTCCTTGGGCTATGCTATCTCTGTAGGCTGCTTTTGGCCAGTGTCACACTGCAAAAAGGAAAGATACTCCAGGACAGGGCAGTGCTGCCAGCTGTTTCCTGCCAGTATCCTTAAAAAGCCCCAGGGAATCGCCAGCTTCATGTTCTTGAGGAACCTCAGTGAATTATTTGACTCTAGGGTTAACCCAGTGCAACCTCAGATTCCTGACCACGCTGGAAAGCTGGTCGAGACATCCTCTAGCTATAAAGAAACATCAAATCTGATGCCAGAGTGTGGGATACAGAGCAGATGGCTTGTGCATGGAGGGAACATCAGAATGGAGTAGGATAGAGGATTGCAAGTTCTGCCTTTTGGTGTTATCTTCCTGCGTTTCAGTAAAGCTGCAGTTTCTTGGATGTTTTCCTGCAGGAGTCTGTGCTTCTTGGTTTCTGAGCCCAGACATACCCTTGGCAAACTAAGACAACTGCCTGTTCCCTGCTGAAGCAGAACAGCAGGACTTCCCTGCTCCTGGTGGAGTTCATCCCCTCCACAGACACTGCTGGCCCTTCTCCTGTCCCAAAGTAGCTTTTATGACTTTATTATGAAAAGGGTGAGAGAAGATTAAGACAGAGCATGGACACTAGTTCCCTTCATGGGAGATATGCAGCTGATGGATCCCTGGTGATGTGCCGCACAGCCACAAAGATGTGAAAAGGACAATTCTACCCGCACCAGGACAGTTCCCTAGAGAGCAGGGAATTGTTCTGTGCAAGCCAGCAGTGAGGCCTGTTTGCTCCCTTCTGAGGAGATCGCTCTGAGCAGGTGGACCAGTGGCTACCTGGGACCAGGAACAGCAGCAGACCTGTGCTCTGACCTGGGAGCCCACCTTGGTGGCAGCTCTCCAGAAGGCACAGTCCCAGACACGGTCGGTCAGCCCCTACTGGTCAACCCTTAGAACTTGGAAACCAGCAGATGTCTGTGCCGAGAGGTCACTGCTCACCCTCTGACAGGTCCTGGACAGGCCACAGCCAGTGCAGTGTATGATCAGGCTGTGCCCCACCTCCTGCTTCTCACCACCCTGAGCCAGGCCACCAGAAGGTAGCACCCTCTGTAATGGGACACACTGTCACTGCTCGTGGCTACATTGTGTCTTGAAGTCACCCAGGTGTTCTCCGAGCCAAGCCTTTTATTTACAAGGCTTTCATCACATCCTTCCCCACAGGAAATGGGAATTGCTTCTCCCAGACCCTCCCAAGCGGTGACTAGCAGATCTCTGACCAGTGCTTGGGGGAAGGAGAAGCGGAGCGGAGGGACCCTGCAGAGTAATTGTTCCTCACTCAACAGGAGAAAAGCCTCCAGTGCCTGCACCACAAACACAGGTGCAGCTACGCTGTGGTGGTGCCCAGCCTGGGCAGCATATTGCTGGGCCTCACTGATATTTGCTTCATCTTTTTTCCAATAAAGGCTGCTTTTTATAGGTGAAACCTTGCAAAGTTTGAGCTTTATTGATGCATCTGCAGAGACTGAGCCCAGCAGACAGGGGGGCTCCTCAGAGGAAATGAGGAGATTATTAATATCCACAGAGGAAGTCAGTGTGATGATTAAGACTTGCTTTCGGTACTCGGTGGGTATGTCTGTGCTTTCTGGAAAGTTAATGGCACAGATCCACCTTGCTGCCATCCACAAGGGGTTTGCTGTCATTCTGGTGCTCAGGTGGCTGTTGAAGCATGGTGACCTGCTGTGCTTGGGCATCCAGTCCTGTATGCTCTGGAAGTGGCATTGAAGCTGCTGGCTGCCCAGATGGTGTCTGGTCCTGATGAACACCTGATGAAACACTCCCCCATGAGCAACAAAGAGGGGTCAGCGGGTTTGAGTGAGTGAGACTGAGTCAGTTGGACACCCCTCATCTTCCCCTCAAGGCACATTGCATGGCAGGAGAGGAAAATCCCTTTCACTTGGAAAGGCAAGGCAGCAGTGCTAGAGCTTGATGGCATCAGAAAGCGTCCATGGCCCAGATGGCACAGGGATTGGCACAGGGATGGCACAGGGGATGAGGTAGGCTGGGGTGAGGTAGGTTTTTAAAGTGCTTTTAAACCTTGGAGGTAAAGGACTAGGTCAGTGCACAGTTTTAGGATCAATACCAAACCTAGTGTTGCAAGCAGATATTTAATCAACACAAATAATGCATGACATCAGAGTATTTTTTATGGGTTTGTGCTTTTTAGGTTTACTGAACAAACCTCACTTCCTGGTGTTGTTCAGAAGGCATTACGATTTCCCCGAGCTGATTTAAGATGAAGTGTAGGAGAAGCTGGTAAGCAACACGCTATGGATTCCTTCTGTTATGTTTGGCCATGGGGCCTTCTGCAAGCTGCCAGTGAAAAGCATTTTTAATATGCATGTCATCTTAAGCTTTTGATGCCCACATAAGAAAGTATCAAAGCCTATCCCTTGAATTGAATCAAATGGACACTTCCATCCTCTTCAGTCAGGATGCCATTTTAAAGTGAATTACAGCATGATAAGAAGTTTAGGAAAAAAAAAAAACAACAACAACATACTGGGTAGAATTGCTCTTGATGTTAACTCCTGAACTCAGCAGGTGACACAAAGAATGAATTTGGTCCCTGATGTAGCACAGCGATACACAGCTTATTGAAGTGTTACCAAAGCATTCCCTCTACAGGGCTACATTAGTATTACAGACGACACCCTAGCTCAGGTCTGTGCTGCCGCCCTCCACCTTTGGGTGTGGGAGTGGGCACAGGGACAAGAGGAATCCCAGTGGGACTCTCCCAGGACCTTGCTCTTCCAAGGCAGCCTAAGAAGCACACAGTTCTGCGTGTGCATCCAGGCTGCACTTTAGTTTACACATGCTGAGGACCCATCTCGTAAAACATGCACTCAGTGAATCATTTACATGGGTTATAAATCCTCTGTGGCATCAGTATTTTCTCATAAATCAGCACCAAGGACTAATCCTTGATTCATGTTTTGAAATACACCATCCAGATTGCAACAGTGGGAGCGCTGTTTTGTGCAACAAAGCTCTGCGATAGCAAAAAACGTGCAATGCTCCTAATCTTTGCTATCAAGATAGGTACCTCACATCTAGTCTGATTAAGCAGTATTTTCAGCTAGAACATTTTTCCAAATAGCAGCTGCCTGGAGAAGTGTCTTGCATCATTCTTCCTTCTTTTCCCAGATCAGCTGAACCTTTCCATGAAAAGCCTTCATCCCTCCACTTGCCCCTTTGGGTGAGCTATGAGGAAAAAGCAGTCTCTTAGAAGATTATGCAGCACTCCATAATGCTGGCTTCTGGCAATATAACTGGGCCATCCAGTTCATTCACTCTCCTTATGAAAGTAGCATGTATTAGTGGAATGTTTCATCTTGTGTCCACAAAGCCTTTCTATTTTGTGCCCTAAAACTTCTAGTAAAATTCTAAAATGCACCAACTTGTTTGAAAGCCTTCAGGATATTCAGAGAAAAATTATGGTTATGACCAGTGAACTCTTTGCCATGCCAGAAAAACAGGTCCTCCCAAAAGCATAAGCACTAGCCTCTAATCACTGTTGCAAAGAGTAGTATCCAAGCTGGAGAGCAAAGGAGGTGGAGAGCTGGTCCTTGAAGCAAGGTGTGGGAGGTATGTGTGCTCAAGGTGTGCCTTAAACCATAGGTATTTGCCAGTCTTATTTCAAAGTGTCCTGCATTCACCCAAGAGGTCCGCATTCACGTGTTGGGTTTAGATCTGCTCCATGCAGGCATCCTTATGGGGCTGTTGGAGCAATACCAATTCAGATCTTTTGTCTTATTGGCAGCTGCAGAGTAGGCTTATGTAGTATGTTTGAGTAAAGTACAAGAAGCCCATAAAAATCATTTCACGCAGATTTTTCACCAAAATTTCATTTTAACTGAAGTTTCAAACCATTTCTTGCAACACAATGGAGTTTTTTTCCCCTCATCCCTAGTCTGTATGTTGGTAAAGGACTGGAAGCTAAATCCTAAGAAGCAATAGGCTTATGCTGGTGCTAGCTGGGAGCTGCAGGTGATTGACATTTCCCAAACTCATACATAATAGCTATAGCAAAAATGTCACTGCTAGTTAAATGCGTGGTGGGGATCCAAATTCATTGTGCAGTCAGAAAGCTGCGTAAAATATCAGAGTGATTTTTTTCAACCGTTAAGAAAAATCCCCAAGCTCCTCTTAAAATGTTTGAATCACCAGGATCGTCATGTGCTGGTGAGTTGAGTCACCTCCGCTGCCATTATTGACCCAAAGAGGAGTGCCGCTGAGACCTTGAATGAAAGTGTGTGTCAAGAAATAAAAATTTGACAAAACTTCTCCTGAACAGGTAAGAAATCATCCAGTAGCAGGAACAAGGAGGCAGGCAGACTTAATCAGAGCACCAGCCCCTGCATGATCTCTGCCAGTGGCAAATAACAGACGCTTGTGAAAATATTGTGAAAAACCTGCCCATAGGGTGAGTTTCCTTCTCTCTGCCATCTGGTACCACTTGGCTTCCTCCCAGAAGCACTAAGGTTTACATCCCTTCCAAGAATACTTACCATCCTATCTAATATGGGAAGAAGGTCAGAGACAGCTTGATACATCTTTGCCTTTTGTAAACACCTTTAGAAACACAGGTGATGCAACAAAGAGGTGGGAGAAATGGAAGGTAAGGTTTTACATTTGTCTTGGTATCACCAAACTGCACCCCTCAGTTACTGGAGGCCAAATTCAGCCCTGAGTTACATGCAGAGCTCACAGGAGGGGGCTTTCTGTATCTGGGGGCACAACTTGGTGCCCAAAGCCTGGAGAGACTTGCAGAAAGTTGTTTTGCAAGACAAAAACACCATTCCCAGGTTTTAGTTAAGTCTTTCCTGGATGTACATCACCCACTCACTGCACAAGGCCCAGGAAGCTCCTGGGATTTAGGCATCATTTAAGCCACTGGTGATTTAAACACTGGCTTTGCTGGGAGTGTATTTATATTACATGCATTTTTCTTTCTCCTGCTGCCTCTATCTGTGTTTTTCTTATGATTCTAACAACCCCTTGCAGATATTTTGGGTGAGGCAGAGTCCTGTTCCATGTGAGACAATGAATTTAGACCAGTTTCAACTGAATGATCTTTGTCATTTAAAAGCAGGAGAAAAATTAACACAAGGATGGAAAAATTATCATTGCTGTTCCCAGGGAGCATTCAGTTTCATGGCGAGTGGCCGTAGCCTCCTCAGCCTCCAAGCTTGGCAGGTTGCCCCCGAGCAGCCCATGCCCTGGGGGATGCAGCAGCCCCCTGGGATATTCTGGGCTCCCCCACTGCCACTCCACTCCACGTGCATCCTCCTTCTCTCTGGCAAAGCTCCGGGCTTGGCACTAGTGACTGCAGGACAGACACCTCAGTATTCAAGCAGATGAGGCCATTGGTATTAGCAGCATGAGGTCGATGAAACCTGAGCAGTTCTGCAGTAGAGAAAACAGTCGATGTTACACTATCCCCTATCTTCTTTACACTCTTATTTCTCATTTCTAATTGAATAAATGACCTCTTCGTTGTATTGATGGACCAGGGACATACAAATACTCCATTTTATACTATAAACTAGGCCTGTTGGTACCCTTCGCTCAGTGATAAAGTGTATTTTCTGCTTGAAAGACAACAGGGCTGCTGAGGACCTAATTTTGCCTTTTATAGCTCACTGAAGCCACTGGGATTTTACAGTAGATGAGAAAGGAGAGTCATGTCCTAAAATGCTGACACCACTTCTGTATATCATAGAGATATCTGAATAATTCATAGTGTCAAGCAGCGCAAGTTAAAGGAACAGTGGCATAAGTGACAACATCCAGTTCTAATACATCCTATGGAAAAATAAAAACTCCACTAATTTCTTTCTTAACGCAAAAGCCGACATCAGTCTTTCCAATGAAGAAATACGATAGTGTTACAAGATGCAGGGGGATACACCAAACACAGGGATTTCCTTGCAATTGGACACATGACCCTTTACCTTTGTCTTGTGTGCTATTTGAAACAAAACAAAATTGGACCCAGACTGGAAAAAGGGACAGCGTGTCCTTCCCCTGTGCTCATTCTAACACAGAGACCTTGCAGAAGACCCTGGGTTACTGTTGCAGGTCTTCAGGCTATGGCTCCCTTTCTGTTCCTGATAACGACTGCCTTTCAAAACAATTAAGTCTAAAGCGAAGGCTGCAGATAAGCGGTTTATGGTGCTGGTGCATCAGAGATCCTTGAATTCTGAGAATGTTTTGGATTGAAGCCAGACTCAGGTTTTTCTGAAGGGCCCTGCTTGGCACACGGAACTGAATGAGGGAAAGCCCTCGGGGAAATCATGCTTGCAATTTGGATATAAATGTAGCGCTTCCAGCTTGTCTCTTCTTGTGCATGCAAAAATAAGAAATCCCCTGGAGTTAGCAGGTTTGCTTTCTACTCTACACTTCCTGCCCCTTAGTTTGGATCCGTGGCCCTGGCTGGATTTGATGTTTGGAGCTGGGTGCTGAGGAAGGGACACCTTGCAAATGCCAACACCTTGCTGGCCGCACAGCGCAGGGCTGGTGACCGTGAGATTTCCATCTGCAACCTTGAACCGAGCGGGAAGTGGTGTCATTTTAGATGGCCTAATTGGAGCTCCTCTTGGTCAATACACTGCTGGCTCGGCCAAAATCCCCTCCCTGGCCTGGGTGGCCACAGCAGGTCCTGGTAGCAGGTGACTCTGCTGCCCCTCTGTATTCTGCCCACGTCTGCTGCTGGACAGGGACACCATTACTGACAGGGACACCAGCTGAATACAAAGTGGGGACTCTCCCACTGAAGCCTGGGGGAAGCCCAGGTGGTGGCAGGGTAATCAGATTTCCATGGCAAGGCTCCGTGCCTTTCTCAGCATGGCACTTCCCAACATTAAATTTCCTGCACCCCTGTCACACTGGTGTGGTGTCACTTGGCATGGCCTTTCCCCTGGCTCAGTGGGTTGCAGCAACGCTGCTCTGGCCTGGGTTTTTCCCTCCAGCATAGCAGGCTGCTGTGCCTTTGTATTTGCCGCTCATTCTAGGGAGGGTGGTTGTTTACCTCTGCTCTGAACCCTGCCCCTCTCCTGACCCACATTATTGTCCCTGGCAACCCTTGTTGCCACAGAAGTAAAACTCTGAAAGTTAGGAATTAATTGCCTTAGGGTTCTGATTGTTTTTAACAGTGTGGAGATGATCTGTTAGACCCAGGATCCCTTCTAGTGCTGAGCAGCTAGAGCAGCAAAGATCCCCATCTTTATGATCTTATTTTTAGTCTCTTCCCTTTTTTTCCAGAGCAGACAAATTCGAGGATTCACATTTCAGGTACAACTCAAGTTCTGCTTTACAGATACTACTTTAAACCATGATGTACATTGATTTTGATAGCATGCAGGATGTACCCAGCTTAATTGATCAGTCCTGCTTGCACATTTCAGCTAATTTGCTGGGCTCCCTGCTTTGCCTTCATTAGAAGTAAACGTAACGCTCAGGAAGTTTCCGGAATTGACAACTCCGGAAACTGAAGTTCCAGCTGAACAGAGCGAATCAAAGCACATTTATTACGCCCATGTGCTCCCTGTGGTTTAACCCCATGTCCTTTAGGTTGACCTTATTGCTGGGATCACCAACAGCATCGCCCATGAGGACCAGCCTTACGGGTGCTGTTTCTCTGGTCTGGTTACCTGCCTGTTAAAATGTGCAGTGGCTTGAACAACCCTCCTGGTGCTTCCAGCTGGGCCCTATGGACTTCTGCTCTCTGCTGACTGATGTAACTGGTCTGCTCCTGAGCGGGGCTGGCCTTGGCCAACCTCCTGATGGTTCAGAAGTAGAAAATACCACAGGGTAGTGGCAAATGGTGTAGTGCCTACAAGGAAATAGCATGCACTGCCACCAGCAAAAGACTGAATCCAGTCTGCCTATAAAGCTTCCAAAATTTTATCTTAACAGTGCTTATTTTAACAAGTCTGGCTTTGCATATTTGATTACAGAAATAGTCCCAAGTAATGTATTTCTCTGTGTTGAGGAAAAACAGCAGTAGATGGTATCTCTGTTTTGTTTGCAGTTGAGGGATCTGCAGAGGACACTGGAGGAGAGAGGCTGTGAGAAATGGAGTTTTCATGCTACCTGAACTGGGAGGTGAATTTCCCTGCAAACCCAGTGTAAGTAATGAACAGAGAGAGAGGGATGAAAAAGAAAGGAAGTTCCCCCAGCAGGCAGTTCAGGGCCCGGCTCTAGGTTAGGCTTAACTCCATCACAGGGAACCAGGAAAATATCCCCTGGGAGCCAGCCTCGTGCCTGGGAAGCAGAGAGAAGTGATCAGAGCCTATCCTGACCCTCCTTCTCATGGGACAGCCCCTTCAAGCACTCAGTGTTTGCTCATCCCTTCAAGCCTGTCTGCTGCCAGCCACCCCCAGAACAACATCTGTGTGATATCTATGATGGTACAAGACCTGTGCATCCCTTTCCAGCCCCATCAGTCGCTGAGCACATCAACGTCTTGCACAGTTTATGGTACAGAAGGATTGCTGTTGCACAGACAACCAAGAGCAAATAGTTCCTAGACACAAGTCTGGTGTGCTTGAGAGACTTGCTGGTCGGGGAGGAAGCCTTTCTGCATTCAGCACTGTTGGGGGTCTGCATTTCAGAGCTGGGGTCTGCAACTGGATACCACTGAAGTGACTGTTACACAGATTTTAATAATAAAAATAATGACAATAACAACAACAACAACAATAATAATAATAATAATAGTATGGAGAAGCTTTCAGAGACATGCCAGCTCCTCTCCTCACTTACACCTCATCACTGACATCAGTGGCATTTCCTTGGCTCTAATCCCTGAGCAAAGGTCTTTCCTTACTGCTGGGGGCCAGGACAAAGGCAAGGTGGACTGCGGGAAGCACAGGTCACTGCTGCTGCCCCTTCCCCCTTCCCACACACAGTCGTGCTTTGTTCTTCTCTTCAATTACCTGACCCAACGGACTGGAAAAGCCACCATGGCCTGGAAGGGGACCCTGATCACCATTGAGCACCTGCCTGGCTGGAAGCAGCACCCTTATCAGAGCAGGAGCCAACCATTTCTTTAGGCAGAGCCCAGCATCATCAGGCTGAGAGATGTGGGAAGGGAGACAGGAAGCTGCAAGGAATATTTTTACATGTAGGTTCTTCAAGTAATGGTTTATTGCCATTTCTGTCCCAGGAGCAGGCTGTTTTGAGACTTGTAAACACAGTCTGGGTAGTGCTTGCTGCTGAATAATAGCTGGATCAGACTCCTGATAAATTGAAGCCAAAAGCAAAGTGCGTTTGGCTGCTGATATTTTCATGTATCTTCTCAGAGGCGGATTATTTTTCAGTCCTTGTGCTTATCAGATACATTAGACAGGTAAGCCTACTCATTTTAGTTTCACTGGATGAGCCAAATCCTCTCTTGGGATAAGTGGGAGCAACTCAGCTAACTTGAGTGGATTTTATACATCTGTAATTCAGTGTCCCTACCTCTGTCTCCCAGATATTTTAAAAGGCAGTGGTCTTAATAAGAATGTAATAAAGATGTGAAGGCCCTTTCCCATTTGGAAGTACACTGGGCACTAGGATGCAATGGAAATCTGGAGCATAGGAGCCAGCACAGGGGATACAGCCTGTGGCACATCCCTGTCAGCCTGCCCCAGCACATTTTGGGTGTAGGACAATGCTTTTAGGTGCTGGACCATTGTGCCTCTACAAACATCTTCCAGTGCAGGTTTTTAGACACATGGTTAGTGTTTTTTGACACTAATGCAAGAGACATCTGTTTCAAGGGAATGGGGTGGCTTGGGGGAATGGCAATAATGAGATAGGAGCCCTTTGTCTCTGGGTTAGCGGTTCAAACCCAGGAGACAGGCAGTGACTGGGAGTTGTCACTGCCTGACAGCTGCTAAATAGCTGGTGTCAATTGGGTTGGTGTCCTTGGTCAACTTTCTCATTAACAGTTGTCCACATCTCAGCATCACAAGGAGAACCCAATTATCAGTCTCATCCCTGACAGTGATTTAGTAGATATGGGATTGAGAAAATAATTAGTCATGAAGATGGGCTTGGAAGTATGGTCCAAGCCAGAAGTGAGGTGTTGCTGATGGAGGAAAAATGTTTTAGACTAAACTGCCCCTTCCCTTTACTACCTCTGGGATAAACAGAAGAATTAAACCTTTAGAAGTACCAAGCCTGCACTTTTCAGCAACTTTACACACTCATGATTGTTTCTGCTCTTTACTGTGACAGTGCCAAAAGACTCTTAGTCTACTGCTTTAATCTTAGGAAAATTGTCCCTGCCCACCTAGAATTTTCTGTATACGGCAAGAGATGGCAGATCTGTATCTACAGCAGCCAGACAAAGAGACACTAAAGAGGCTTTTTTTGATCCCATCATTAAAGTGCTTTAAATATTAGGCTAACAGTTTTATTTAAAAAAACACCAGGGGTTTAAAAATCTCAGAACTGCAACTTTTATATATTTGCATTTGAAACTCAGAAGGCTTGATACAGCAAGAAATGCAATTTAGGCTTAAGTGCACTGCAAATATTCCTTTGGCTAAGTAAGAATAGGACTTGTTTTCACTTACAGCATGATCAGTCTTAAATTAATCTTCAACATATAGCTGGGAAAAGGTGAAATGAGTTTGCAATCAATAAATGAGATGAGATCTTTTTAATGAAAAACATTTTGTTAACTAATAACGTCATTATTTAATACTAAATTTATGGTGAGAGGGCAACCTGGTGCCTAAGAGAGCTTAATGTTTTCCCCTCTCAGACCCCATCTTACAGTCTTGTATAACTTTGGCTATGAATCTAACACATAGCAGTTACTGCAGGAAAAAAAATGGACAACTAAAGAAAACTGGACAACTAATGAAAGTTTTTCTTGTCTGTCCCTATGTTACTTCATTAGCAGAACATATAAATGAGATCCAGGCCTCAGATCAGTCACTGTCTTTCACCTACCACATAGGAGTTGCCAAACCTAGCTGCAGAACTGCAGTTGCCCCTCACCCTTGTCCTCGCCACCCCGGCTGCACCCACAGCCATGTTCAGGGAACAAAACCTTCACCTGCAACTGGAGACTAATAGGAAAGGTTCCAATTTGGGTTTCTCTCTTTTACACACTGCTGAAGGTATGACTTTAAGGCAAATTACCATTTTCCTGCAGCCTTGGCAACACTGTAGTTACAGTGATCATAATACAATTATTACTGTATTAGAACGTGAAATCAGCCATGAACCCGATAAGGTTTTTATCAGTGTCCAGGCTGGTTATAACACAGCTCAGATAGGGAAAAATATACTTGGATTTTTTCAGTGATTTATTTGGTATAATTTAAATTCTCATTTGTGTAGTCTTAAAATAAAGGCATGATTTTTATAGCTACATCTTTTTTTGTCTTCAGTAGTGCATCAAATAATCCCCAGTACCTCATTCGTTACAAAACCCCCATACTGCTGATTAGGTGATCAGATAAAATTCTTACTCAATTACATAGAAACAACAATAAAAACAATTTATTTACACCTGCAATGATATTAAAATTAAACTCAAGTATGAGAGCTGCTTCTTTCTGAAGGTCTCTGAATGTCCTTCCAGTTTATAAGTAATAAGTTCTCATGGGACACATGAATTCATGCCCTTAATCCATTCTGACTTTAAAAGTCCAGCTTCTTTTACGGAATGGCTCATTATACAAGCTCTTGCTTCAGCAAATGCATTTCCATCAGATTTCTCTGAAGTCTGTTTAATATAACATCTTCTGAATTATTTAATGGACAAACATATGGATTAAATAAAGCAAACACATCTATCAGATCTTCTATACGTCTGAGAAACTTTCAACCAAAACTTTTCAAACTTTCTACAGCTCACATGTAGAATCCGTAAACCTCAGACCCGGGCAGCACTTTGGTCTCTATACCATGGCACAGCCAGCCCGAAAGCTGCAGCAACAGCTCCTTAGGGATCCCTTCCCACCCTGCAAGAGGGGCAAATCCGAGAAAAGGAGCAAGTCAGGGGTCAGACCAAGAAAAACTGTCTTGAGGCTTATGATGGCATCAATTAGAGCAGCTTTCAGATTGCCCCAGTGTATGCTACGGATTGGCTGGCCAGGTACTCTCAGAGTCCATGCCCAGCTGTTTTCCCTGCCACATTGCTCCCCAGTCGCCATGGTTGGTTTCTACCTACAATGACAGCTTTTTTTTCCTGTGATTTAAATTTTGTTCACTGCTCTGAAATTCATTTCAAGATTATATTTCCATTTTTTTGAGTGATATATAGCCCACGGTGAATGTTTACCCATGTAAGTGTAAGTCTGCCTCTGATTAGTTTGAATTTAAATCTACATTTCATTTCTCCTGACCTTTGAAATCTCCCTCATGACTACTCATCAGAAAACCTTGATACGATAAATTAGAAATTCTTTTAGATCCTGGATCAGATTGGAATAATAATCACCCTGCTTCCCAAATACCCATCTGAGGCTTTGTTGGTTTGTTTCCAGAAACTGTGGACCATCTCAGTCACAAGAGTTGCAGAAGTTAAACAGGGAACATTTCTACATGTGAATGTAAGTGTTTAAGTGCAGAAAAAAATAGCCTTCCCCTCCCATGGCTCTTTCAGACTTTAAAACCCAGACATTCTGACCACAGTTTTAGATTATTAGTGACCCTTTTCTGAACTGTTCTGACACCATGGTTTTTTACATGCTTTGATTAGTTTTATTTGTAGCTGAAACTGTGAAGTAAACACAGCAGCCAGATGCATCTGTTAAAGCTGAGAAATTGAACCAGTGTTTTATTATTCATAGCAATTTAGGTGCAAACCAACCAAAATCAAATAAAACACATCTCCAAAGTAATTGCTGTCTGAGCCAATTATCAGATCTATTTGTTGGTGCTGAACAAAAAAAGGGCTCAAAACTTAATGAGGTATAAAATAAAATCAGGCTCCAGCCAGAAGGTGTTGGAGTCTGGATGAGATGGGCACAGAGGTACCAAAAGGCTTGGGAACCTCTGGCAGCAGAACAGCTGATATTTATCTTAAGGTTGAGGGGAGCGGACAGGTAAGCAGGAGGGACATGAGTGGTATATTCCTTTTAAATGGTCTCTTTTCCTAGTAAAGGGCCATACTGTTTAGGAAGAAGTCTTAAGAGTCCGTAGCTGACCACCACTAGTCACGTTGCTAATGCTAGGTTGCTAAATGGGTGGGGATACCAGGAAAAAAAAATTGCCTGCACAAGTTTAAAGTCTCATTAGCCCCATTAACTGAAATAATTTGGATTCCCATCCATAAATAGTCTGTTAATAAAAGAAGCATCTCAGTGTCCCAGACCAGGGCTCTATAATCTTTTCAGTGACATTTGCCCAGGTGTCAGCCCTTCCCAGCACCCTTGGCCTCCAAATTCATGAAGGAGATATCGGGCTGTCTGCTGGCACCAGCAGTACATCAGTGCTTTACTCTATGTCCTCTGCAGCCAGATCTTCAATATTCAGGCTCATGTGGGACTGGGATCCCATGGAAAAGAGGAAAAAATGGACGACACAGTGCTGCTGAGTACAGCACAAATCTCAGCAGCAAGCCTGTCTCTGGTGTGGCTAATGTGAAGCTGGAGCTAGCAAATCTAGCCAGATCTGAGCTGGCTTGTGCTGACACCCAAAGTCTCCAGCACCACAGAACCAGCAAAATACAAGGGGCCAACTGCAACCCAGCTGATAGAACCAGTGCATGGAGGATCCTGGGGCTGCAGGCTGAGCCCTTGCCCCACTCCATCACCCATGGGCTGGTGGCAGCCTGAGAGGCCACTCACAGCCAAGGAGTAATGTGCCATGCAGTCACGCCGGACCTGCATCTCAACCCTGTTTGTTGAATGAATGCTTTTTTCTCTGTTCCTGCTGATTATTTTTAAAAAGCCATTATCTTCCTCAGTGCTCCCTTCTGCAAACTCAGCCTTGAAAGCTCTGGGAAGAGTTACTTCCCACTCCTCCCAGTGTCTGCTGACCCAGGGACAAGCAAGATTATTTCTGAAGCCTGTCTCTGATAGCTTAATCAGCAGAGCTGCCGGTCAGCCCAGGGAGGCCGTTCTGGGCATGCCTGCACCACCAGCCTGCAGCACCTACAGCATTTTCTCCTAAGCCCACGGCCTCCCCACCTGCATGAACGGCTGGTGTTCCTTAACGCTTTCTAAGGGTATATCACCCCTATCATTCATTTCATTTAATGCTGCCCACCACTGCACATATGTTGTAAAAACTCTTCCTAAAGCCTAGTTTATACTATCTTTAATCTTCTCTTTCATAACATCCTTCCTGTATGCAGCTGTTAGGCTTAATAACTGGAGGCATTGCAGTAGCACCTGAGATCCATCCCTGGGAACCAGGGCCAGGTGTGCTGGGTGCTGAACAAGCACCCAACAAAATGTTTTCAGTCCCAAGGAGCTCGCTGTCTAAACAAGAGTGCTGTGTTTTGGAGGTATGAGCTTTGGCTTATGAGTGGTCTGTAGTGTACAGGTGTAAATGCCATCTGAGTGATGCACCCTAGTAGCATCATCCATGGTCTTTTCCTTTCTTAGTGGATTGCTTTAAACTTTCTTACTTGCAAGCTTGGAGGACAAAACATCCTGGCTAAAATCCTGACCCTAATGAAGTCGGAGGATTGCATGAAGATTGTGGCTTCATGATCAACAGAAAACAAGTTTGAATTCTCACAGTTGTATTTATTTTGGATTTCCTTTCTTGTTCTGTGTTAAAATAATGGAATTATACGTGCATTAAACAAGATGTTGGCAGTCCTTCATGTGGATATACAGGAGACAAAGTAATTTTCCCCTTAAGCACCATGAAACAAATTTTCATAAATATGCTTCACAAGGCATTCAGGTTAGTTTCAGCAAGAGTTCACGGACCTCTTTCCTAATGAACTGTGCTATACAATTACATTTTATCATGTTGAAGACCAGGTCAGCTCCAAAATTTCACCTGTTAATACTGAGTACACACAAGGAGCTGACTAGAAATTCAGCATTCTTTGCCTGATTTGCCAGTTAACTTTGCATCTCTACAAAGACAAATACGAGTCAAACATCCTAGAATAATGCAAATAATAACTATTTAATTTGGAAGCTATTAGAAAAGTAACTTCAGTTGATTTGCATCTGTGATTGCAGCTAAGTCATTTCCTGCTGCTTTTGCTGCAGAAGATTGCTTCTTTCTCATACACCATTTAATATTTTACTTTAATGTTTTAACAGTCATGTATTTGACTCAGGCAATTCCAGTCCTACCAAATACAGTGAAAAGGCAGGTTTGAAAGCCAGGTTTGCATCTTTGAGGTCAGCAGGCGTTTTGCAATAAATGTCATGGATTGGCAGTGGAGCCTTCAAGGAAAGATGGTATAACAGTGTATTGTATTTACAGTGCAAACAAAATGGTGATTTCAAGAATTTTAGTGATTATTCTGTTCTATTCTATTCTGTTCTGTTCTGTTCTAAGCCTTTTTTCTCTTTTCAGTGATATACTGGATTCCTGTACCTTGTTGAGATCTAGTCTCCTGGACATGACAGATTTTTGGCAGGAGTCAAGCAGATTGGGAGTCTGACTTGCATTTTATGCCAAGGTCCTAGTCCTGGAGATTTCTGGTCAGTGATTATATATGTCATAGAAATATTATGGAATTACTGACTGCATAAAAATAGTATCCACCGTATGGTTTAAATTCAATTCATGGGACCACAAAGTCTTTGAAATGGCACCAGGTGATCTAAAAGCTTGACTCTGCCAAGGTGGCAGAGCTCATGTGACCCAGTTTCAAAGGCTTGGTGCTGTGACAGGGTGGCAGGAGACTGGCAGAGCCTCCTTTTGCCCGAGCCCAGAAGAATTCCCTTTGCACGGGAGGAGTTTCTCGGACATAAAGGATGGCTCAGATCTATAAGCAAGAAGGATGTGAAATTAATAGGGGGAAACAGGATAGGAGCAAGGGAGCGTGAGTTCATGTGCATGTGTGCCTGAGCACAGGAGGGAGCGTGCTGGCTTTATCTGCAATTTTGAAGCATTGCTCTAACAGCAAGACAAATAATCCAAGCATATATTACTGCTCCTCTGCTGTGTTGCTCATTGCACAGACAATGTGGTGATAAGCACGGAAAAATGCCCAGGGAGAGAAAGGCAGCAAAACCGCCAGTGTCCTTTCCTACATTCACATCTATTCTGCAGTACTAGCCAAAGCAGACAGATGCCCAGGCATCGTCCGGTATCAGCCCATCCAGTGATCTCAGAGCAGCACTAACAACACAAGAGTAATTATAAGGCATGAGGTTGTTTTGTTTTGCATGGAGCGTATCTCCATTTGATAGTAACCATTTTAAAGTCTGGAAGAATTTTGCACTCACTAAGCTGATTTTACGAGCAAAGAGAAGTGCTTGTCAGCAAAGGTTAATGTAGCTGTCACTGCAGGAGAGCCCTGTGGGTAGAAAGAGTCTCATCTGGCTGTTTTTTAAAGGGCAAGAGTCATCACTGTGAAGGAGGAATTTTTCCATTTCTAGGAGCTTTTCATATCGTTGCAGTGAACTGCTGCGTAAGTTACCACTTCTCTATAGTTTCTCTATTTTCATGATTATCAATATTTGTTTCTATTACTTGTATTTTAAAGTCCTATAAGAGGTTCTTGATGAAAATGAATAAAATCTTTATTTGAAATATGAAAAGAGAACTTTGGGGTGTTTTTATGGCTTGCACTGGTACAATATTAGAGTGCTGTGAAGGAGGGAAGGACTGCCTCCTCTTTTTACTGATGGAAACAGGGGCAAGAAGAGACTAAACACTGAAATTAGACTTGCGTGCTCCAAGCTCCTGCCTCACATGTCACAAACACCTTTAATACATGGTGGTCTCATTAAAAGGCAGTTGAATAAAAATCTTCAATGTTCAGGCGACCCCTTCACCACTGGCTGTACTCAACCTTCCTTAGCGCATCAAAGGTGAGATCCATGCAGGTATTGGGTAAACACCCCTAATTCACCCCTAATTTGTGTAGAGCAGTTGCAACAGGGAGAGGTTTGGCTGTGTCAGGCTGGCCTGATCATGGGAGTGTCTCACACTGGACGCATCCAAGCCCTGTGGTGAGCTCCCATTTACATCCCCAGGATGTCACTGGCACAGCCAGGCAACACACGCGCTCCATGGAACAGGAAAAACCCAAAAGTCGTCCTGAGACTCCCAAGTAGCAGCTGCCTTTACTTACCCCTGGTTGCCAGGAGATGGAGTCATGCAACATGAAGTATAGATGCAGAGAACATTTTGCTTCATAGACAAGATCTTTAGTTGAAATATTTAGGAAATCTTCCCTCAGAGCTTCCAGAGATGAAGGTTGGCAGTGTAATAAACACTGAGATGAAGAGGCATGCAGGGGGAGAAGGCTAACCATGGGTACTCTCTTGTGAGGACAGTACTATGGACCAGCCAGCTTCCCATCTGCAGCAAACTAGGAAAGATACCACTGGATACAGCTCACATGGCAGCTGTTTGTATGGTAACAACTCTTAGGTGTTACTAAATATGATTTGAGGCAGACTCCAAGGTGAGACCTGGATTCAGATCCAACACAGACCAAAACACTGTACACATATTGCATAAAGAACAGGAAAAAAAAGCACTGATACTTGACCTAGATCCAATCCTTTAGCTCTGCCACGCCAGATACAGAAAATATCCATATGTTAGCAGGCTATGCGTTGTTGGGCATCTCCATGACCTGGCTGAGAATATGCTAACAGAAGCGTTTGTACCCTGTCAGAGCTTTATGCATGAAAGCTCTGAGTGGCTACAAGATTTGCATTATCTCAACAGGATAACCATCTCCTCCAGTCCAGAGACAACCCATCCTGGAGCACCTCAAGGCCTGCCTTGGGCTTGGATTGACCCTGCAAGGCCACCTTCTCTGCTCCTCAAAAAAGTATTTAGGAATAGTAAAGGACTGAGGGCCTCTGAGAAGCTGTTCTCAGTCAAGTGATAAATGGTGGTTATTCCATGGAGCATTGCCTGGGTTGCATAAAACAGGGTCACAGTTTAAAAATGGCACCAGATTCTCCACAGCTGATGAACAGCCAAAGCACCAGGAGCAGTGATGCTTTTTTCACTGCTGATGCTTGCTCAGAGAAGATTTCCTTCTGTTCCTGACCCAGATGTTGGTACAGTGAACCAGGCTTTGCTGAATCCAGCTTGGGTTACTGCAGCACACCCCAAGGGCATCCTGAAATAGCAATGCTGTGTGATCTCCAGTGACCTCCTGGTTATCTCTGTGTGTCATTTGAGCTGTTAATTTTGACATATATCAGCTGTACTTTGTTCAAGACCTCCTTACCTGACCTCCTCCTTGCTTGGCCACTGAGGCTGTGGGAGGTGATCAGACCATCACTTCCCAGATCTGACCTGTTCAGGGTTTGTGACAGGTCACTGACAAGGAAAATCCCTTTGCTCCTGAGCTTTGTTCCTTCCTGCCTACAACAGCCAAAGCTGCTGACCCCTGACACCCGTCAGGCCCCCGCTGAAAAAGCTGCAGCCAAGGAAGTGGCCAGGGAAGAACCAACCGTAAAAACTACTTTAAACACACATTATTCTACAGCAACAGATACTATTGCTCAGAAACTGAACACCGAATAAACATAGCTCTCAATTTATAGTTATTTCCAACAGATCTCAGAAAACTCTGCAAAAATAAAAATTCTGTACAACACCTAGAGTTTGTACCTGAGTCTTGGACTGTCGATGCAGTTGTGTCTTTCTGGCTGTCACTGTCACGTTGCTGCATTGTTTTGCAAGTGCCACATCTGTTTTACCATTTTGAGCTATGTCAGGTTGATTCATAAATTGCAACTGATAAACAGAATATGAGACTTCTTGATTAAGGCAAAATAACTCTAAGCATCTGAAAATGCCATTCTTTTAAAATTGAGAATTTATTCTTATGATTTAAGTCAATAAGAGTTCAGAGCTGGATTTGCAAAGGTCTAGAGGCATGTATGGACAGTGGGAATGCCAAAGATGCCAAAGCACATCTGACACTGAGCCTACATGGGCACCAATGGAAGGCAGGCACCTAACCCACTTGTGACTTGTGAAAGGCTTTTTGTCATGAACTTCCACCAGAGTTGGGTTATGAGAGAAGTTAACTATCTACAGTACTGTTGCTCCACTACAGCCCTTTCTGCGGGGCAGAACAGCCAACAGAAAGTGAAGCAATCTGAACCTATTCAGAACTTCCTTCAAGTTTCCATTTATTGCACCTAGAGGAGGTTGTGCCTGAAACTCCCAGCCCCTCTGAAACCAGCTAGTCCAGCTCTGCAATGTCCCCAGACCACTGTGGTACTTGCTGTTACTGGGAGAGATGCTCGATGTCCCGAGTGGCAGACAGCAGTTCTGGGGTCAAAGCCTACCTCATCTTTGGGGAGGGAAATGATCACATGCATTTCTTCTTGACTTTGCACAGAGAATGTGAAAGAAAAGGCACCAAAGCAGTGGACGGAGGAGTGTGATCTCCTTAGCCTTCTTTAAATGCCATACTTCTCTAAATAAGCTGAAAATTTGCATATTCTCTTAACAGCAAATGTTGTTCCTTGCATATGTCATGAAGACACTGGATTTGATTGGAAACCAGTGGCAGTGTGGTTACCAGCTGCCTGCTAGTACTGGGGCAGTTATTCAAGGGACATAACTACCCAGGATCTGCCAATCTGGGTCAGGATTCTTCAGGGGCTCCATGCTATGCATAGTCTGACCTTCTGCGGTCCCTGTCCCTCCAGAAGAGAACCCGCTAGGTTGTCCACGTGGACTTCTGTAACTTCTGCTTTTTTCCTTCCTCTTCTGTCCTTCCTGAAAGATTGTTTGGTCCCCAAATATGTGTTTTATGAAAAGCATAAATGAGGGTTTGCGAGAACTGGCAATGTACCTTGTTCCTCGGTCAGAAAGGTTTCAGAAATACTGAATTTGCAATCTCTCTGTTCCTAGACTAGCACCTATTCTGTTTTGCTGCAAGACCTGATTACTTTGGGGAAGAATTTTTCAAGTTATAGCATGCTTTTATTGGTTATGACTTGTATTTTCAGCTACTAGAAAATATCCAAACAAACTGTTTATTAGCTTCTTGTCCTTTAGTAGGAGTGGAGTAATGGCAGCATTGGCTGCTGCTAGCTTTGTTCCGTAGAAGTAACATTTTTGTGGTTGTGAATCACAAAAACCTTATTCTCTCCAAACTAGAGATGGGACTGAATGATCCTGGAATAAGGCATGGATCCAAACTGGATTTTTCCTTTTCAGTATGGGCTTATGCTACAATTAATCACCTTTTCTTTCATTGGAATAGACTTACTTACTCAAGCGAGTTTTTCACCTCTCAGAGAGAACTAAAAAAGCAGGGTATTTTATTATGCCTTGGATCACTGATGAGGAAAGGCTCATTTGTACAATTCACTGAGCAAGTCTTTTGGCCTATTTCTTGTTACAGACAAATTATATGGTTACGTGTAATTTACAACAGAAAGCATTCAGATGTTACATAAAATCAATTCAACATTTTCTGAAAAGAAACATGCATTTTAATGCAAAAAGAGGAAAAGATCTGTGCATTGTAATATAGACAGAACATATTCAAGGGTTGTTACTTATTGTTCTATTGCTGCTACTGCAGGGAAAATAGTAGTAATTTTTAAAAATCATTTCTGTGTGATCTGCTGTTGTGTGAGCTGATAATAAAACACGTTCTTTCTGTACGTGCAAGACATAAGGAACGTTTACTGCCCATATGGTCTCTTTAGGGCTCTTGCGTTAGAATTTCTATGGTAGCAAGTTGCGAAGGAAAAGAAGCAAGGGAGTTATCCAACTGCTGTAAAACTGTGACGTTTACATCCTGCCTGGGTTCATAGGAAGGATGGGAAAAGCATTTAGTAGCATGCTGCCTATATGGGAATTCTGGATATCATACACAGGGTTATGGTTTAGCTCTGCTGGTTTGCACCATCTGTGGGGCTGCCCTGGTGTACAAACATTTGCTGTGACATGTGACACAGAGCCCAGGAATGTGCACCAGAGGGTATTGCTGAAGCAGGAGGAGCTGCTTCATCACAACAGGATTAAAGGATATGAGGGACTTGCATGGTTCCATAACTAGTAGAAATTAGGGCTTCAGTGCTGCAGCGGCACATTGCATTCCACATCTGAGTCATCCAGCTTGTCTAGAGGCAGCAGGATTTCCTCTTATCGAATCTTCTGATAGTATTCTCAATATAGCACGTGATATTGCCTGCACTGAGCTGGCTCCTTGGGTTTCTTTCATTAAACACTTCTTTAATGTGTCAGTAGGCCTATGGCAGCCAGCGTGACCAGCTACCGCTCAGCGCATGCTTGTGTTCCTCGACAGATCACCTTAAATGAGAAGATGCCCTTTTGGGTTTGACTCTGTTATAAAACCATTCTTCTCACATCTTTCCAAAGGCTTAATATATTGTTTTCTATTGTTGGTGTAGAATACTAAAAGTTGCGTGAATGAGCAGCCTCCGTGCCAGCAGATCACCTCCACACTGCCTGGCGTGGACTCTGTTCTCTGACAGGCAGCCATCACCTTGTTGTGGTTTGTGTGTATATGCTGCGTACGTGCACACGCACATCTTCCTCCTTTTGTTCTCGTAAAAATAATCTGTTCTCAGTATCTCTGCCAGTAAGGAAAATAAAACACTTAGAAGACAAATGAGGAACAGAAGGGGTTTGCAAGCAGATGCGTAAGGAGAAAGCAAAGCCTAATTTCCTCTACAAAGAGTTATAGCTCTGTGTTTGATTCCTGTTATGTTTTTAAGGATGGTGTTCACCATTGGCTTGGGCAGGAGCAGTATATCCTTTGACTATTAAAGCTTAGAGCATTAAACTCCTTGATGTTGACCCGAACTGCACTTGAGGATGGAGTTCCAGACACTGGGCCAAACGCCAAATGCAATTTGATCACATTTCTAAGCAATGTGCCCACATTCCCTCTGTCCCATGAATGCTAATGAATTCTAATGTATGCAGAAAGAATGAAAAAATATGGATGTTGCACACTGAAGGAACTCAGCTTGAGGGCTACAAGGCTGTCTTTTTGAGCTGCAGAGTATCTACAGTGATCGGTTGCTTTTATTGTCTTAAGGATTTCATATTTGGTACCCCAAATTGGTTGACATTTTTTAAATGTAGACTTTTTCTGCTCTAATGTTGTGTTGTTTGCAAGCAAATACTGCATTTTCACACCTGGTTCTTCAATTTCATCCATCAATACAAATGCTGATTGTGAGAATTAATTGAAGTCAACTGGTAAAACTCCTATGAACTTCAATGGGAATAGGAGCAACCCAGTATCTTAACACAAAAAAATCCCCCAAACCCAACAAACCAAACCAAAACAAACAACAACAAAAAAAAACCCCCAAGAACAAAAAGACATGTTTTCAATAATGATATACAGCACAAAATATTCAATTGGTTGATTAAGCACAAAGACAAGTGTTCAAATTATCCAAACTAAAAATCAGTCATTTTAATATGAAACCTCCTGAGTGGCAAGTTCTCAAACCACCATGTGATCCTGGTGGATACTGCCTAGATCAAACCCCATTCCCATTCTCTAATGGCTCCACAGATGCGTGTTATTGTCCTCAGGTAGCAACAACAGCAACTTTAAATTTAGCACTTCAGGTCGAGGGCAACAGTTCCCCTCCTGAGCTTAGTCTCTAGCATTGGGTCAGCAGAGAATTCATAAAGAGTACAAAGCAGTGATTAAAAATATCAATAAACTACAGCTTGAAAGATTGCTATGGGATGAGTGAGCATGGACTACCCTCATTTTACAAATGAAAGAATCCAGGCAGAAAGATGGGAACTTGGGAATGATGGCACAGCAAGTCTGCAGGCAGGGCTGGAAAGAAAAGCCAGAGCTGTGTGTTCCTACCCACCACAGCACAGATCCCTCAAACACAGCCCATGAGCTCCTACCTGTGGCCTGGAAAGCCTCGAAATACAGCTCACAACAAGATATAAAATAAACCTTCCTTGACAGAACTAGCTCATTATTGAGGCCAGGGCAGCTATGGTCTCTGCTTCAGCAGCGCTTTGCCCATGAATTGCTGTGCAGTCCCCAGCCAGAGGGGTTACCAAAAAATTGCCCTGCCTAAATGAACAAAACACTGGCAGTGTAGGAGAAAGGGACCTGGGGGTCCTGGTGGACACGAGAATGACCATGAGCCAGCAATGTGCCCTTGTGGCCAAGAAGGCCAATGGCATCCTGGGGTGCATTAGAAAGGGGGTGGTTAGTAGGTCGAGAGAGGTTCTCCTCCCCCTCTATTCTGCCTTGGTGAGGCCACATCTGGAGTATTGTGTCCAGTTCTGGGCCCTACAGTTCAAGAAGGATATGCAACTGCTTGAGAGAGTCCAGCGCAGACCCACTAAGATGATTAAGGGAGTGGAACATCTCCCTTATGAGGAAAGGCTGGGGAAGCTGGGTCTCTTTAGCTTAGAGAAAAGGAGGCTGAGGGGTGACCTCATCCATGTTTACAAATATGTAAAGGGTGAGTGTCAGGATGATGGAGCCAAGCTTTTGTCAGTAATGACTGATGATAGGACAAGGGGCAATGGTTGTAAACTGGAGCATAGGAGGTTCCATGTAAATATCAGGAAAAACTTTTTCACTGTGAGAGTGACAGAGCACTGGAACAGGCTGCCCAGAGAGGTTGTGGAGTCTCCTTCACTGGAGACATTCAAAACCCGCCTGGATGCGTTCCTGTGTGATGTACTCTAGATGACCCTGCTCTGGCAGGGGGGGTGGACTAGATGATCCTTCGAGGTCCCTTCCAACCCCTTAGATTCTGTGATTCTGTGATTCTGTGATTCTGTGAGTTCTGGCAGGGGGACACGTATTGTAAATGCAGACAGAGGGCTTCCCAAAGGTATTTTATGATGTTTTGCAGAGATAAGCAGATCAAATCTATAGCTCTTGTACTAGAACTCACTGCTAAATATGCACAGCACTCAATATTCCTTTCCAAAATATTGCACAGATGCCAAACTAATCAAGAGCTGCAACAGGAAATCAAGAGGCTATAGGATAAATCTCATTATCACATAATATGTTTGGTTACTGTGATCCATTCTTTGTATATTAAGCATTGTTTCAATGTTAATTAACAATGGCTAAAAATCATTACAAACACTAAGAAAACAGCCCATGTTAACAACAGGAATAAAAAATTAATTGGGATGAATAGGAAAATGCCTTTATATCAGTTATGAACAACAGGCATAACAAATTAGTTGGGTTGAATAGGAAGATGCCTTTATATCAGGTTTCTTTACACAAGTGTGAGATTGTGTAACTGCACATTTTTTGCATGGCATGAAAAGTTTTTAGGGGCAGTGGCTAGGACGTGTGGTTTTCAATGCACTTACAAGGTCATCCATGAAAAAGTGGTTTTAAATGACCAAAAATAATAGAGCAGATAATTCTCAAGTGAGATCATCAGGTATTCTGGTTGCCTGCACATATGCAACGTTTTGAGTGACCTTAGAAGCAGTTACATAAGCATATGGAGAGAAAAACAAACTCGTATTAAATGCTGCAACACATATGGTCTCCTGACAGGATGTTCCAAGCCATGCAGTGATTTTACAGTCCATATGCACTGTACAGCAGTTCTCCGGTCTCAAGGCAGGAGTCTAAAATAGTGTACCAGCATGAACTCCACATTCTTTGTCTTTTATGGGGAGTCAGTCCACGTGTTAATATTGAAATACATGATATACTGTGGCTAGCTGTGTTCACAAGCAAAAAATGCCATCTACGTGGGACTTGGTCTTACTAGCTGGAAACGTCACACATAATAGAATATATGACACGCAAAAAAGCAGCACTTGGAGTAAATATTTTCCCGGAGTAAGCCACAAAGTGCTTTAAAGTACAGCAAGTATCCTCGGCAGCTCTGTTGTGTCTGTGCAGGGAGTATCTGGACATGGAGGGAGCCCCATCCCGAGCGGGAGGAGCACCTGCATCGAGGGGCACATGTCGCCTGGGCTCTCCAGGGCCACACGGTGTTAAGCCTACACCAGAGCTCCCCTTTCCAGCCTCACAGCTGAATCTAATCAGAACCTCATCCCAGGATGAGATTGCCGAAGGATGCCGAAGGATGTACAAGCGCTCGCTGTTCCGAAGTCAAATTTTCTTGGTTCTAAATACGTCCGTCAGCCGTACCAACCCCGAGTGCTCCTATCTGTCAGATTTTGGTCATACAGAAGATCCATCGGCAGAGCCGAGCCCAGCAGCCACCCCAAGGCACCCGTTCCCAGCGGGCGGTACCCCTGGCACAACCCCGTTCTGCCCGTCTCGCCGGGCACCAGCCGGGCCGCGGGCTGGGTGGGATCAAACCGAAAGCGCCTTCCAAAACCTCCACCCAAACGCCAGCGCCTTGCAGCCGCGTCCCTGCGAGCCCGGCGCTGAGCCCGGCGCTGAGCCCGGGGGGGCGCGGCGGGGCGGCCGCTCTCCGCGCCCCCTCTGCCGCGGGG
>VZRW01005517.1:1123120-1154656 GCA_013398125.1 Aegotheles bennettii
GGGACACCTACGCCGCCTGCGCCGGGCACCTGCAGGACCTGCTCTGCCAGGTGAGGCCCCGCCCGCCGCCCCACCGGGCTGCCGGGGGCTGCTGCGGCAAGGGGGGCGCCCGCCGCACCGGCGGTATCGGCAGCACAGGGGGCTTCGGCCGCACGGTGGGCTTGGGCGACACGGTGCGCTTCTGCTGCGCAGGGGGCTCCGCCGCCCCGGGGGGTTCTGCTGCGCAGGGGGCATCAGCCGCACCGGGGCTGTGGCCACACGGAGGGATTCAGCCGCACGGTGGGCTTGCACTGCGCAGGGGGCATCAGCCACACACTTGGATTCAGCCACACGGAGATTCCGCCCCTGCGCAGGGCTTTGGCCACACAGGGAGCTCTGGCCCAGGCACAGCGCCCTCAGCTTTGGGCCAGGTGTGGGTGCATCTGCCCGTGCGGTGCTGCAGCAAGCCCAGGTATGGATGCTTCAGCCCAAGCATGGGTGCATCAGTCCATGAGGGGTGCACTGCCCCAGGCACAGGTACTTTGGACCTCACAGGGGTGCGTGAGCCATGCCATGAGCACATCAGCTCAGGAATGACTGCATCCACCCACAAGCACAGGCACAGGGACTTTGGACAACCCAGGCGTGTGTGTGCCTGGGCTGAGGGGTGGCATTAGTGTCCAGCCCAGATGGATACGGGGACCCCCACACAAGCGCATCAGCCATGGCATCCATGCCTGGGCCCAGGCATGGTTACATTGGCCCAATATGGATGCAGCAGCCTGGACATGGGCTCCCAGGCACTGTCAGGAGCGACTGTCCATCATCTGTTTTCCCAGTGGACTTTTCTGCCTTTGCCAGGTGTTTGAAAGAGGAATAGGAATGTTGTTCTGCTTTAATTTATGAGCAGCAGTGCTCTGAGAGTGGTGTGTGGGCAGTTGTAATTTGCAGACACCACTCACCCTGCCAGTTAGATCCTTGGACCTGGTGAAGGCACCCAGGAGGGAACGTGCCTGCACAAAACGTGCCCGTTGTTATGCCCAGCTCACGGGATCAGGTGTTTTTTGTACTGGGTTACAGCATCCTGAGATGCCTTTAAAGTGTGCCAGGTGCTAACAGTCCTGTCGATGGATGCAGAGTAATGCCTGAGGATGTGGCCTGGAAACCTCTGTGGAGGCCATCCTGCACAGGGGAAATTTCCACTGGGGGTTGGTGCTCTGTGGACAGATACAGTAACAGGATGATCACAGTCTGCAGAGAAAAGCATCTGACCCTATCATCAGTGGTGACCTCGTATGTATGAAAATGCTCCTGAGACAGAGCAGTGGCAGCTCTGTGCTGTGCAAGTGTAAATCTTAAATTAATTCAGACAGTGGAGTCTCGTCTGCTATGCTCAGAAGGGATCAAAGTGGCTTTGCAGAAATCCTGCTCTTAGCACTTTGCAGGCTACCTCTTGTGTTTCTGAAAGTGTGAAGAGAAACACAATCCTTTTCCACAAGAGTTGCTAGAGATTTTACTTTTATTTCATCTCTCATTGTACTGGAAGCAAAAAACCTTTGAATATATTCCTGAAACAAGCAGTGTCCCAAAGTCCATTTGCAGATGGGAAGCCAGTTAGCAGTGCCTGCTAAGCACTCCTGCCTCTGGAAGCGATAAGTCAGTCTCCTGTGTACATCAACTCACTGACTGCTGAAAATTTGTTCAGAAGCAGTGAAATATTTCAGTGTGGGAAAAGTGATTCACTGAAATGTTCTGATAAGCTCAGTTCGTCACCAGCCCAGACGTGGCTACAGACCACTGCCTCTGGCCACACAAGCACGAAATGGAAGTTCAGGCATTGCAAGCACTGCAGAGCACTCTGCTTCCAGTCATTCATTATATATATACAATGTATGTCCTAGGTCTGAATTAATAAGTGGGTTTCTGTGTCTTACTCAGTGCACTTGTGTCTCTTCCTGCTCACAATTCATGATTTCTCTCAAATGTGATCAAATTATTTTGACAAGCATCGTGGCTTGTACTTGTGAGGATTCCTACCTTCTCTTAAATTATGGTTTACTACATGGTGCTGTTTCAGTTCCTTGTGGAAGGGCAAAGGGAAGAGCAGCAACATCCTCCTCTCCATGCTGCCCATGATCCCCCAGCCCCAAACCAGGGTTTCCCCCACCCTGAAGTGGGCTGAGAGGATGCCTTTGGCTGTCGGGGAGATGAGGGCTGTGGTGGGACATGCCCCTGCCCACCCCACAGCCTCAACACCCAAGGGTATTTTGATGGGGGCAGCAGGCCTCAGGGATGTGTGTGAATGTATATCACTGTGTGATGGGATAGAGAACATCAAACTGCAGGAGGTCAGATGCCTCCTTCTGCTTCTCAGGGAACAGCTTGCTTAAAGACTTGAGGTTCCAGATGGAGGTGGAAAGGGAATGCCAGGGATTACGTAAAAGTTACTTGCTTTCCTGAGGAGTCCCACTGCTTCCTCTGGGATGATAGCAGCAGTAAATAAGCCATTGTTTGATATGGGTGTTTGTCCAAATTCAGACTGATGCAATTCCTCACATAAATAGATGCTTCTGAATTCCTGGAACAGATAGGATGGATTGGGCTAGCTTGTTTTCATGTCATTATGTTTTCTGATGAGCTATTTTCATAGTGTAAATTTCTTCTCCTACTGAAGTTGCTGATCATCAGCCCATTAGTTTCCTTGGTCTTTGGACCACATCATAGTTTAAAATGAATGAATAGACCATGTCATTTGGAAATCAGAATTTAGGCTTCAGTGATTCTGGGCTGTGACCAAGTATAGAGTATCTTGGTGTTTGGAGACAGAGAACGTGACAAGAAAAGGCAAAGGATGAGGGACCACAGCATTTGATTCAGAAGTGGGGAATTTAGGATCAGGTGTCAGGCTCCATCTCTTGTGGAATAAAAATTGGAAGATATTCCAGATGTGTCTGGAAAATACCCTAGGCACATGCTTGGGTACTGTCTGGCTAGTGATAGATCTCTGTAGATCACTGCTGCTGTAATGCCACTGTATATAGCTGGATGCCACCAGGAACATGGTAAGGAGGGCACGATCCACACTGATCAGCAGTTGATCCACGTCTGCTATTCAAACACACCTGAGGCAGGGATGAACAGCCTGCAGCAGCAGAGGAACAGGGAAACCATACCTCTAGGCTATTTTTAATTCTGATGCTGAAGCCAGGACATTGGTTTATAATGCCTAAGATCACTGCTTGCTTTGAAGGAGGCTTTCAGAGAATCTGGCTCACCCAGGCACACAAGCCATGGTCTTCTTCCCTCTGAATGTGAAACCTCTCTAGGCAGCAGCAGACTGACTCCCCTCCAGCCCAGCCCTGCCTTCACATTCCTGTTCTGTCTCATTTCAATTTGTTTTCTAAGGCCAAATTTTCAGTCATAACAACTGCATCGGTAAATGCCACAGCTCTTTCTGTCCCTGGCACACCTCGTGTAACCGAGCTGAGTGCCATTACCCCATCTGCCTGTGTAATTTCAGTGTTTTGTGTCACAGGCAATCTCCTTTTTACCACATTAATTGCTGCTCGTTTGAAGGCATAATAACCTTCATTTTGCAATGAATGGCTTGACATTCCAGGAGGAAAGCTTATTGTACACTAATGATCTGTTATATGGCCTCTCAGTTTATTATGGTATGTAATGGAAAATAAAATAAGGATTAAATATTGTGTGTAGTTATCAGCTAATTTAAATACTTCTGTATCTCAGATGTTAATATCTTTTCAGCTATTGAATAGTGCTGTAATCTGCATTAAGAAATAGCTCCCTATAGATTTAGAAACAGCTCCCTATATTATTTTTTTTTAACTAAGCTGGCTTTGCTGGAAAAAAATGCCAACTAGGAATTAAAAAATGCAAAATTTATTCAAGAAAGATAGTTTCTCTTCCTGCCTTTCTTGCCTCAGTTATTTATCTGCCCTGTGAAAGTAACTGAGCCTCCACTGAGTCATGTTACGTTATTTGGAGAGCACTTTTGAGATGCTTGTCGGGAAGATGCATTACAGCTGGAAAATAGTGTGTGTTTATTACAAGGAAAGGTTCTTGCGAAGCAGAACTGAGTCACTTTTGGTCAGTTTGTAATTTGCAGACATTTTTACTGGATTGCAGTGGCTCTTTACATAAGGAAAATGTGCCTGCCAGAGTTCCCGTAGTGGAAAATACAATGAACTATGAGAGCTTGATCCAGTCCTTAGGTAGATTTCCAAGGGTACACCTTGCATAAACTAGGGTTGTGCTGCAGCTGCTGCCAGTGGACGTTGCCTGGGTTATGCCCATTTGGAGCTCACTGTCTGAAATCCTGTAGCCCAAGCATTCCCCACAGAGCTTGGTGACCAGTGTCATGATCATGAGATTCATTTCAGCACTTGTAATCAGGTATATAAAATGTCTGTAGGCAAATACCTACCAGGAGAGGCAGCAGGACCCAAACGGTGTATGCAGTGATAGCATCCCAGGGCTGGGGGCAGTGCTTGGTACAAAGGATGAATCTCCTTCTCCCCTCCTCCTACACTTTATCATCCCTGTCCTTCCAACCTGTAAATCACATCTGTGTTTGAAGTGCATGTCTAGATTGTTGGATGACGAGGTATGGATATCACAGGCTTTCTCCCCACCAACCTTTCCTGTTCCCTCCTCAGCCTGGAGATGCAAGACCTCAATCATCTTAGCTAACTGCCTGGTTTCACTGTCATGCTGTGGTGAATCTACTCAATAAAGTCAGAGCATCCAAGATAGAAAAGTCTCTTTTTCCCCAGTACAGTCTACTACAGTGATGTATCAAGATATGTGTCATTGCTGGTTATCTTGTGTTTAGTCCTATGGTTGGAATAAATGAATAACAGCATGAGGAAGTCAGCTTTCATCAGGAATATTGAAGATCATTTCTGTGAATGCTGAGATAAACCGCCTTTCTAAGATCTTCTCCTCTGTTGATCTATCTTCAGAATAAACCACAACATATGTTGTAATTAAGGTGAAATTTCTTCAATTAATATTGCTGTTCAGCTGTTTCAAATCTGGTCCAAGAAATGGTTTGAGGCTTTTTCTCTCTCCCTCTAGGAATGTTCTCCATATGCAGCTCACTTGTACGACGCAGAGGATCCCTCCACCCCCGTGCGGACGATACCAGGACTTTGCCAAGACTATTGCCAGCAAGTGTGGCAAAAATGCCGCTCCATTTTTCGCTATCTCTCTGCAGACCAAGAGTTAATTGCACTGGAGAACAACATGGCAAAATTATGCCGCTACCTGTCCTTGGAGGACACAGACTACTGTTTTCCACACCTGCTGACTAACCAGAATCTTAACCAAAACCTGGGGTTAGTGACCGCCAATGCAGAGGGCTGTCTCCAGCTCTGCCTCGTGGAGGTCGCCAACGGCCTGCGCAATCCTGTTGCGATGGTGCATGCCAACGATGGCACCCACAGATTCTTCATTGCAGAGCAGGTTGGCCTGGTATGGACCTACCTCCCTGATCAATCCAGGCTCGAAAAGCCATTTCTGAACATCAGCGAAGCCGTACTGACCTCACCTTGGGAAGGAGACGAGAGAGGTTTTCTAGGTATTGTCTTCCATCCTAAGTTCAAATTTAATGGTAAAGTGTATGTCTACTATTCAGTTGAAGTTCGTTATGAAGAGAGAATCCGAATCAGTGAGTTCAGAATTTCTCCTGCTGACATGAATGCTTTGGACCATGGTTCTGAAAGGTATTGTACACATGTTTCTCTAGCAAATGTATTTAAGATCTCAGAGGGCAGGTTGTGCATTTTGGAAGGCTATTAACAAATCAGACTTACTTAGCTTAATATTGTTCTTGCATTCCAGTGTGGTAGCAAGTTAGTCCAAGTCCATGTCTAACATACTGAAACACAGAATGTGCCTGTCCTCTGTGAATGAACTGCAAGTGCTCAGGGATAAAGCATTTACATTTCTCAGTTCTGGTATGTCAGAAAATTTAACTGAACATTGATTAAACATTATTTACTGTTAGTATATTGGGGTTTTGGCTTTTTTTGGTATTGTAATTCTTACCCTTTAAAATGGACTTCTGCAAAGCATGCATGAAATTCATTCCAAAGCCAAAGGTTCCCAAAATCAGTATAAACAAACTCAGTATTACCAGACCAAAGGTGGATTTGATCCCACATTTCTTTATCTGCTCAACCCTGTGATACTATAAATTTAATACAAAATTAAATAAAATGCAAACCTCTGTGCTATTACTGAGTGCATTTTGATTGTAAATTTCATTTATTTGAGTCTGATCCTGCAGTTGATCCACATTAATTTGCACAGATAATGAGAGATTTGTATAGATTTATAACCTGTTGCAGAACCACATAATAAAACCACTATTTTAAGAGACCCTTGAATGTTATTAATGCTAAGATTTTAGCTTTGTTACATGGATTGTATTAGGGCTTTTCAAATACTCATCAGTAGATGATTCTAGCTCAAAATGCACGTAGCCTAATGATAGAAAGGGGATGCTGGTTTATACACAATTGTAGCAATTCAGTGTAACCAGCACTGTAGGTGGCAGGTAAGGGGAATTCAAACGTGGTCCTCAGGAAAGCAAGTCAGGAGCTTAAACTTGCAGATGTCAGGGCCCGTGAGCTGTCTTGTTTAAAAATCCTCAGGCTCTACATTTGTAACATTTTCTGTGCTTATTTAGCTCATGGTTAGTGCGGCAAAAGCTTAAGAAAACAAAATTGCGGTCCTGTTGTGCTTGTGTAGGCATGGCTCCCACTGACTTCACCCTGAGATGCTGCCCAAGAGGGAGCTCAGGCCGACATGTGTTGTGTGTTGCCTTAGTGGGAAGACGTGTCTGTTTATCCACTTTGCTCAGTGTGATTTGTTTTTTTCCATCTTCTTCGGGAGGCTGAGGAGGATTCACCGTTGTGTCAGCACAGGATCCTCCCTCGCTTCTGCTGCCAGCGGGAGTCTGTGCGCTCGTACAGAGTTACCTTCTCTCAGAGGTGGTGGTGTTTAGCAGCAGGTGACAGAGTAATTACATAGTGGGGTTCCTTCCCACAATTTACAGTCTGATCACAAGCTATCAGTACTTTCAGAAGGAAAAAAAACTCACCAAGAATGAGGTGGTATAAGTGATTATTGTAATTTGGTTTTGCAGCTAGTAAGAGGCACTGTCAGCATGAAATAGGGACTTTTTTAGAAGCTGGAGTGAAATAAATTTCAGTTATTATACCTGGGAACCTGCACTGCATGTATTTGTGGCTTTACCTTTCTATAAAGTTATATTTTTATATATTTCACTCTTTTGTTGCTGCAAAATGGATGCCAGGTGTGTAAAAAAAACAGATAAAAATAAGAGAGAGTTAGGTCTTAAAATGAAGGTAAAGGTTGCTGGTATCGCTTTGACTAACCTTTGTCAAAATGTTAATTTGTTGTGAGGTCTGCTTTTAGCCACTCTTTAAGCTCATAAAGTCCCATGTATGTAATTATAATTTAAGGATTCTTCTCTCTTTAAGAATTTAACTATTATTTAATGTTTGAAAAGTTTTAGGTTTGCCCTGAAAGTGCCTGTCAGGATTGCGCCAAATGCTGTACAGATGCATGCATGGACTGGAGTCCTTTCTCTTGCAGTTTACAATCAGATTTGAGCTGAGATGCCTTTTCTTCAAAAAACTAAAGAAAAAAAAAAAGAAAAAGAAAAGTTTAATTAGGAGGAAGGAAGAATCAGAGGAAGAGAAGAGTATAATTAGTTAAAAGTATATTCTGTCATGTGATTTCCCAGATTCTCCTTATTACACAATTTGGTGTTTCTGTAGTCTGGAAAATATGTTAGAATAGTTTAAGGTCAAAAAATCAGTTATGTCCAAGCAAAATTCAGTAACATGGATATGGAGGAATTTGCGTCAAAACTGATCTGTGCCACTTCCATGTCAAGGGCAACATTGGAGTGACATTGCTCTGCCCTTTGCTTAGGGCTTGTGCAGTAGGTAATGCCTCCTCCCTGGTTTTGCTTAGGATAATCCTGGAAATAGAAGAACCTGCTTCCAACCATAACGGAGGAGAGCTGCTCTTTGGAGATGATGGGTACCTCTATATATTTACTGGAGATGGAGGCATGGCTGGAGATCCTTTTGGGACCTTTGGAAATGCCCAGAACAAGTAAGAGCCCCTAAAACCTTATGTGTGCCATGTGTGCCTCCTGTTGCCCTTGGATTGAGAAGAGAAACTGGGGAGGGAAATCGGGAAGGATTTTCTCTCTTGGGTTTACTTTTTCCCTAACTGCTACCCTGATGCTTGTGCACACACGTAGGCACACAGACCACCAGTGTAACTCCATTTTCCCTAGGGGAGGTTATCAAGGTGTGGTTTTTTCCTTGCAAGCCGCAATAGCTTGCTGAGCCTTCCAGTTATCTTGTCAGGGACCAGTTTTCTGCAAGTGGAAGGGGGGATTCGTGATACGGGAAGAGTAGACCCATCCCTATGGCATGGGAAGTCAGTGCCACCTGAAGGCTGTTCAGTGGCCTGGGACAAATGAAATGGTCTTGAAATGGCTCTTTTTTCCTGAGATATTGCAAAACTTGTCTTTTCCAAACCAGAAAGAATGAAACCCTAGAGCTTAAAAATTCCTGTTTCTGATGTCTAGCCAAGGACTAGTTTTATTTCTTTATTTTTTTTTCTTTCCTTTCTTCTCACAATACAGATCAGCCCTGCTGGGCAAAGTGCTGCGGATTGATGTGAACAACAATGACCGTGGGCCTCTGTACCGAATCCCTCCGGATAACCCTTTCCTCAACGACCCTATGGCTCGCCCCGAAGTCTATGCCTATGGAGTGAGAAATATGTGGCGCTGCTCTTTCGATAGGGGTGACCCTCAAACCAAGGAAGGGAAAGGGCGACTCTTCTGCGGAGACGTGGGGCAGAATAAATACGAAGAAGTTGACATCATTGAGAAAGGGAAAAATTACGGCTGGAGGGCAAGGGAAGGATTCAGCTGTTACGATAAAAAACTTTGTGCCAATTCTTCACTGGGTAAATATATGTTCTCTCTAAATTACCTGTGTCTCACACCGTGCAGTTTTCTGCACCATCATTTTTAATTCCTGCCTTCAAAGCCTGGCTGCCTGCTGGAAAACATATGTTTTTGAGACATAAATCTAACTGACTCAGTATAGAAGGGAACTGACTTGGGGATAAATATTGAAAGTCCGAATGCTACCATTTTTGGGTTAGGAGGAAAACCAAGCATGCTAGCTGTTATTTTTCTAGGCAATCTGTGTTGTTAGTCAAACTGCTTGTTGATTCTATGATTTAAGGAGACAATTTCATCCTTTTCACATAAAATAAGCTTTCCTGCAGAAGTGAGAAAAATTTGGAGAAATTGTATATTTCTCCATAATTCACAAGCCCTGTCCTTATTTTAAAAAAAAGAAAGAAACATATTTTGCAAGCTGGTCAAGCAGTATGCAGAACTGAATGTACTGTATATTTTTGTTTCTTTTAGCTATGCCAAAAAGGAAAACCTTATTTTTTTCAATTTTCTTGGTTTTAACTATTCAAACCTGGATTAGGGGTATTTGCTGGCTGGCTAAATTCCAGTGCACGTGTGAAGTCAGAGTGTATTGTTGCAAAGTCTGATGCAGACCACATCTTGTGCTGGAGCATCTGCTCAGAGATCCCTGGGGGGCAGTGGACTGGCACTTATTTGCTCTAGCTGAGATTCTGATTTTTTTTTTTCTTCTATGTGCCTATGTGGTGTTGTTTAACTTCCTTCCTTTTATCAACTTAGTTTAACTTCCTTCCTTTTATTAACTTAGCTTCAAGTACAGTGGCAGTGATTGTTTTTTATGAAAATTTTGAGAGCAGGGAGCAGATTTTTGCAGTCCCTTTGCTGAAGTGCTGGTCAGAGGACCCTCTTAGTGCTCTCCTGTGTGATAGCGCCTGTGTGAGTGTTCCTAGCAAGCAATTTACTGAGGTCTCCAGGGATTCAGAATAATTTCTGTTGCCTTTAGAGACCCTTTTATTAGAACAGTGAAATGTCACAGCCCCTTTAAAATTTTACGTACAGCTGAAGTGGAGAAAACACCTGCTTTAGATTGAACTCCCTTGGTGCAAGTTCCCTGCTGGCAGAGCTCCTGAGGCTTTTGCTACTTGAGGCATCTGCTGCATGGGCAGGGAGAAAGGCTGTGAGGACAAGGAGGGGGGGATACCACAAGGAGATATGTGTAACCCAGGAGTTTCAAGAGAAAGAGGAGGAAACATCCAATGAAGACCCTGAAAATCTCCCTCTGTTTTGCCACTGTCTTGTGTTTTAACTAAAATTTTACAGTGACTATGCCACTACTACATCTTGCCTGTGCCGTACCATAAATATTTGATGGCCCTTTCAGGTTAAGCTCTCCTATTTCAGAGAAACAGAAGCTATTCACGCTAACATCTGACATACCTTTTCATCCGTGCCTGCAGTCTGTGTTACCTGGCTCTTTTTTCCCTTTCACCACTGAAACAAAGCTGCATTGGGCAAACATCTCTTGCATGGCTGCAGTGACTCTAAGAGTAATCTGCCAATTCCTAGCAAAACCAGCCAGGCTGTGTAGAAGGAAGCAGCACTAGCAGAGCTGGGTTTTAGCTGGAGGAGAAAGGCTCAGGAGAATAGTGAGGCATCTGGGTGTTAGAGAGCGCTCAGGTTTATCAGGGATTCAGCTTACACTGCAAGTGAAACAGCGACCAGTCTCTCTGAACAAGCTTGGCTGTGGTTATCATAGTCAGCTAGACAGGGTTATCGAATGTGGTTCTGAAAGCTGAAAATCAAACTAAATATGACTCCATCCTCAGTTCATTTAACTAAGATGCTCAGATGAACCTGATTGTGCTAGTCTCAGAGCTATCTATTTAAACAGCTGTTCTGCTTCATGTGTAAAACAAGGCAAGTCACAGATCTTTTCTGCCCTACAGATGATGTGCTTCCGATTTACGCATATCCACACAAAACGGGGAAATCTGTTACAGGAGGCTATGTCTATCGGGGTTGCGAGTCTCCAAACTTGAATGGCCTGTACATATTTGGTGATTTTATGAGTGGGTAAGTAAATACTTCAGGTATTCACTAAGCTGTACCCCAGCCCAAGTCTTCCAGTGATACTACACCTGTTCACAAGCACTCATACGGTCTAACAGCTGAGGACATGCTTCTGCCTGCTGGTTGCAAGCACTGCACAAAGCCTGACTGCTCATTACAGAGGGCTCACATGCCATGTTTTCTATAATTGTTATTCCAGTGCACTGTACAGGCAAGTAGTCTTTGCATTCCATCAGCCCGCAGTGTTGGTGATTCACATCATGCCAGTACAAATAAAGGGGCAATGGTATGATGTTAATTTAAAGTCCTGGAAGTGTTGTAAAAAAGCGTTTGAAGAAAAATCACCAGTCTGATGCAATGTTACCACACTGAAGATACTGAAAGAAAAAAACAAAAGTTGTCCAGCGGTGAGTCTGCTGCAAATCTGTGACGAGGCAGGCATGAGACTGCCTTGTTTTCCCCCCACCTTCTCTGTCTCTGCTGTGTCTGCATCCCCCAGGCCTCTCTCGCACACAGCCCTGCACCGCCTGCCCCGGCTGAGGCACTGGTCCTTGGTGCCAGAGAGAGGCCACAGAGCTGCAGTGAAGCCAACTGCTGTGCATCTCTGGCAAGGTCCCCTAAGTCTGACATCCCTTAAGCCCTCCCATATAATTTTTCTTGTGCTTGTGCTGCCCTTGAAAGACAAGATGCTGCAGGGATATATAATATATGTGCTTTAATATTAACAACCTTTCATTTCCTGGAGGAGCTACCGTTCCTAATACAGGTAGGAAGCATTAAACATCCCGTCAGGTGTCCTGGTTAATGTTCATAAATTGTCTTCTTGGTTGCTTGGTGCAAGTGCTTTTTTACCTTGCAGGCGCCTGATGTCTTTGAAGGAGGATCATGCTACTGGAGAATGGCAGTACAGTGAAATCTGCATGGGGATGGGACAAACGTGCATGTTCCCTGGGCTTATCAACAACTATTACCAATACATCATCTCCTTTGCTGAAGATGAAGCAGGTAATCTTTTAACTTTATATCGCACTGAATGGCATGCTTATGGTTTCTCTTTGGATTAAAACACCAGAGAAGAGGTCAGAGAGGGCTCCTGGGAGGCAGTGGGTGTTGGGGAGGCAGAGCATGAATCTCTCAGTCTTTAAAGTGCTGGTGGGTGAGATTCCCAGCATCTTCCAAATATCAAGCCAAAGTTACAATCCTAATTTTGAGGCCAGTGTGCCACACAGTGACTGCAGGAGGAATTGGATAGGCAGTTCCCTGCAGGGCTGAGGCTGGGCGTGCTGCGTGTGGTGCTGCCCACACACCTACCCTCTGTGGCGATGGGGAGCAGTGGGCAGCAAATACAGTAAAGCACAGCTTAGAAAAGAAACCTCATTCCTCACAGTGCCATGCCGTGGGGAATGCAGGCCCTGGGAAGCTGAGAAGCTGATACCCAAGTGAGAGCCAATCTATGCTCTTGGCTAGTCAAGGCCGCTGTTGTTGTTATTAATGGATACAGGGAAGCAGATGTAATGAACAGTAATTATGAACCTGCTCACCCTCCCCTGGAATATTTGTACCTCTCAAGTTAATGGAGAATGAACGTTATGTCTCAAGTGAGGCATCAGCAAAAGGCTGCTTAAGTCCATATTTTATTAGTGCCAGCTGGGATTTTGCCTTGCATAAGTCTGAAGGATATCATCTCAGTGGAGCTTTGCATAGCTGTGTTTTAAAGACTGGAGACATTTTGCTTTCTAGGAAGGAGCTGCTGTGATTTGAAAAGGAGAATATGAAGAGTCCTGGGGTGGAAGCTGGCGGTCGCTCCCTTTGTACAAGGTTAATTGCCCAGCCCTGCGGTGGGGCAAGCAGAGTGTGCACCCCCTGGCTGGGGACGAGGAGAGGACGAGCCCCATGATGTTTAGCCCTGTTGGTAAGCACCTCGTGTGCAACTTGGCAATGCAGCACTTTGTGTTCTGCCCCATTGCAGGGAGGGCCCAGCTCATGGTCACAAGCACCTGCTACTTGAATGCTCCGGTTTTCAAACATGTTTTTCCTGCAGGTTATGTCAGGTGTGACATTGCATATCATGTAAATGCAAATTTTACCACACAAATGCAAATAATCCAAATTAAGTATTAGCTCAAAGGTTTGACTTTGGAATTTTCATCTTTTTTTGAGATAAAAACCAATTTTCTTTAATGGTTAATTGGAAGGTAGAACTGTTTCACAGTGCTGTGGTGGGAAGGAAATCTTACCCTTAGGAAGTTTAGTAAGTTAACTTAGTAAGTTAACTTAATGTAAGTCAGCTTTATGCCAAGGCTGCCAAGTGCAGTATCAAGCTGCTAACTGCAGCCCTTGCTCATGCACCTGGGGAGTGGCATCTCCCTCATCCCACGTCTGTGGGCAGTCTGTGCAAAGTCTGTGAATCCCTGCCACCCTGCTTTGCCCTGGGCTTTTCACACATGCTTTGCGTAAGTGTAATAGAGCTGGGTGGAAATTCTAGCTGGAGTCTGTTCTCAGAGGTATTATTTGCCTTGTGTTTGCTTAATTATAATGAAAAGAAATCTGTTGATAACAGTTTAGTGAGTTTTCTTTATCTGCAGTGGACAGTCTTCTCTTGCACCTTTTTAGTGTGCTGGGGGTCCGCTTTTTTACAAGTTTATCACACAGTTTATTTTAACAAGCTTTTCTTCATGGAGGTGTTTGTTTTTTGCGGTTGTTGCTCTAATGCATGTTAATCCAGCTGGCACAGCGGATGTGTTTATGCAACGGGGGCACCTGTAATTTTGGCTCACTGCACAGCTGTTATAAAGGCAGGACCCCATCTCCTGGCACCTGAACATGTCGGGGACACCCCAGGCACTGTGTTATGTCTGTGGGGTGCAGGTGTGATGTAGCCTGTGTGTTCCATGGCCCCTGCATCCATATTTCTGCCTGATAATTTCTGGGCAAAAGGGGTGGGATGTGAAGTGCTTATCACTGCATGGCAAGGTGCAGTGTCAGGTGTTTCCCATCCCTGTTTGGATCAAGGCTGCCTCTGGACTGTGGTTAATGGAGCCCACCAGAAAAAGGAAGAAACCTTTTCTGGCCAGGGGTGGCTGATTTCTGCCCTGGGAGCATCTGGAGGATGGGAGGGAGGCTCAGCAGCCAGCAGGAGCTGCCACCAACTGCCCACACCTTCCTTTGCCCACTCACCCCTTCATCCCTTCCCCTCTTCCCTTTGGGGTACTCATAGGACACCCAAAGAAATCTGCCTTACTTACTAAAAAGGTCTCTGTTGCCTCTTTTTTTTTTTCTTTTTTGAAATATTGAAAATTTATTTTTTCATGCAGATCAGCTCTCTGATCCTTTTCATTGCATGGCTCAAGCACTTGAGCTGACAAAAGGCAAAGGAAAGTGCTGGAGAGGATGCTTATCCTGACCTCCCCTGCACAACAGAGAGGGATGGAAATGCAGTTAAGAGACAAAAGGTCAAATAAATGATGATGGACATTGTTTGGCTGAACATCGAGCCCTGCCCATGTGACCTGACAGAGCTGTGACGAACCCAAATGCCTTTCTCATGAGATACATCTCACGTTGTGAGGGTTCTAGAGAAATCAAGAGCAAAAGCCTGTTCTGTAATTCACCCCAAATGGGTGCTTAATCCAGAAGAGCAGAAGATGGTGTGAACAGTCTTAAGTTCCTTTCATTTCATTTTGGCAAAGAGAATTCAGGGTTTGACTCTTTGCGTTAGTGAAGCTAAAGGACACAGATCAGACTGAGATGACCACTGAAGTCTGGGCAGCTGAACATGCAGCGGAAATTTGTCAAAATAGTATTTCATGACAATATGTAAAAGCTCCCACTCACTAAGAGTATTTTACGCCACTGGACTGCAGGTGGACTCTCACTACAAACCCAAATACACACCTGCCTTGTTTCCTCCAGTCGCCAGATCTCCATGTTGGTCCCAGGTTTCCTGATGCTCTCTGACCTGTGATGCAGAGTTAATGCCATTGTGCTGTACAGAATAGAAGCTCTAAGGAGAGTTTTCAAGGCTGTGTTTGTTTTTTTTTTCTCAGGGGAACTTTACTTCATGTCTACTGGAGTACCAAGCGCCACAGCTCCCCATGGAGTGGTGTACAAAGTGATGGACACCTCTAGGTACGAGGTGTTCTTGTTGCAAAGCCTAAGCATGGTGCAGTGTCCAGGTGTGGATGTGATGAATGATGCTGACTGATTAACCAGCTCTTCTCCCAGGCTGGGCCCTTCTCTGGCTCTTGATCAAGGAACAGCTGGAGCAACCCATTGTGGGTCTGGACTGCTCCTGCGCGGTCATAGTGACCACAAATTTGTTTGTTATGGGGCCTGTTGGAGTTATCTGGTTTGGAAGATTTGTTCCTGAAAGCTAAAGCAGTATTTTATGGGTGGCTTGTCTTTCTCAGGCTAAGTTTCTTTAGATTCCTGCCCAGAAGGAGACAGTTTTTCTCAAGGTGTTTATTCTCAGCTTCTCTCCATCCCTTGAAGCTGTGCCGAGGCAGCTGCAGCTAAAGATAACCCAGTGTGACCTGCAGTGCTTTTTTGGGCAAAGCAGAAATTAATGTCAAAAAATACATTTTTTTGTGTGTTTTGAGGAGGAAAATGGCTTGGACAAGTAACTAGAACCATTGTTACACCTTTTGGATTCCACGTGTATGTATCTTCAGACTGGGCAAGGCAGGGAATAGCTGTGTTTTATGGGAAGACTTAGAGCTGGTTTTTCCATCTTCTTGTTTTTTAAGCATTACTATTATTGGCTGAACACCAAAATACTTTCAGCCAGACATGTAGAGTGAGACTTTTGTAGCTTTTATTTTTTTAAACTGATTAAATTTACAGCTTTAGGTATCTAAGCATTTTGAACCAAACCACTTCTCTGTTTTAAGTTGGAACCAGACCCCAAAGTTAAACAGCCCCCAGAAATGCCACGTGTTTTCCTCCAACTCTCCTGTGTCATGAGCATTTTCCATTATTTAACACAGTGAAACAGTTCCTGTAATCAAGGCTTTAAGAGGCTGCTATTATGCAACCTTTGCAAAAATAAAGCAAGCAGAAGTCAAAAGACAGTCCTAAGTTTAAGCTTAAAAATAAATTTCTTTATTGTTTAGAGTACAGAAAAGACTCAGAAAAATTCATAAAAGTAGGAAACATCCCTTTGGCAGTAGATGAGAGAGGAGTTCTTTGCCTTCCACAGAAATGTAAATGCAAACAATCTTAATTACAAAGGAGTTATAACCTTAAAATGCAACCATCATGCATTTTTTAACTATTTTTAAAACCTCTGAAAAAGGCTTCAGATTAATGAGCCAGCCAGCATAGGAAAAACCGATGATGATAAACTGGATGTAACTTCTCAGAAGTGAGATATACATCGATGGCAAACAAATTTATGGAATCATAGAATCATCAAGGCTTGAAGAGACCTTCAAGATCATCCAGTTAAACTGCCTACCTACATCACCACTAACTCATATTTGCCAGTGCTACATCCAGATGCATCTTGACCTCCTCCAGGGATGGTGACTCCACCTCCCTGGGCAACCTATTCCAATACCCAACCACCCTTACAGTGAAAAAAATTTTCCTAATGTCCAATCTGAATGTCCCCTGCTGCAATTTAAAGCCATTTCCTCATGTCCTTTCACTGTGGGCATGGCAGAGGAGACTGACCCCCAATAATTTTGTTTGGAAAAGAACTTTAAGAGTCTAACCATTAAATTTGTGTCAAAAGAATGCATCATACTAACAGGAAACCTCTGCAGGAGACACTCAGAGCTTGTTTGAAACTAACGCATTTTTGATACTACTTTTGTAGTAGTTAGTCTTTTGTTTGGGCTTTATGTGTGAATAATAGTGTGTTACTTTGCTTCTCTGAAGACAGCCTGAAAATGTGCACACACATGACCTTTATGTCAGATGTTCAACACAGACTGTCTAGTTTTGTGATTTTTATCTTCAGTTTGATCATCTCTTTCTGTAATGCTTGAACCTGCCAATGTTTTATTTCCTTGCTGGATTCTGCAATAGCAAGTGAAAACACAGCCAGAGGACTCCACTGCCTTGTGCATGTTTGGACTTTGATCAATGGAGATATGTGATTGTTTAATTATGTTTTCTACTGAAAGAGATTACTTGGATCATTTAAACAGACATTTTCATTTTTTCCAGTAAGCATTGCATTCATTGAAAAACAATGGGAAGCAAAGGCTCATGATGCCAGGGGAAGGGAATTAATTGCGTGCCGTATGTGTCCCTTTATTCACAGAAGAGCACCACCAGGAAAATGCCGAGTTGAGCCGCTGCCAGTGAAAGTAAAAAGCAAGCTCATCCAGTTTGTGCCAAAGGAGAGTAAGTGCCACCGTTGCGTGTATTACTGGTGCATGTTAGCTGGCAGTAAATGCAAACTCCAGGCTCGCACTATCTGTATGCATGGAGACCACCCAGAAATTCACTCTTCAGACTCTCCTCAAAATTAATTCTTGCCAGCTGTTTTGGATCTGAAGAGCTGGTTCAAATAAGACATAAGGTATTTCCCCTCTCCTGGCCATGTGAAATCTTCTTTGTAGTTTCTTCCCCTTTACATTTTCCCTTTTCCATGCTACATCATACCTGTTTAATTACCACCAACTTGGTTTCCCCATAGCTGTTTCTATACTAAGATCTTGTGCTCGATGTTGCTTTTCAGTGATAAGTGATTTTTTGCAGTGCCTTCAGGTAGTGAGGAGCACTTCAGGAGCTGAAGCGTTGGGAAATAGCTTATTGGGTAAGGTGAGGGCTGCATCATTGTTAGTTGTAAGTGCAAGAATATGGGATAAGAAAACTCTCCCAAATGAGTCAGTATGATCAGCCACTCAGGTGAACTTTTGGCTTACCCAAACCCTCCAGCACTTTTTGATTGCTTCATACTGAATGAAGTATTGTACTGCTAAAGCTGGAGCAGTCAGTAGTGTAGCTGAATCTGTAGCAAGCCAAGTGCTATTGATGTTAATTGAAAAACCCTAAAATATGCTATTAGGATCTCAAAATTAGATTAGGCATCATCACCTTTCTTTTCCTCTGTGCATTTTCTTTACACATGTAAGAACCTAGGCAGTGCTCTAACAACTTTGTAATGAAGTTAATGTTACTTCAGGATCTCTAATGTCAGAACACTTTTATTTCATTTTTAATTACATTAATTGTGTTACACTGCATTTGAGTCATTGACAGTTCCTACAGCTTTGACTTCAGGGAGGAATGAGGGCACTCAGCACCTTGCAAGATTGAGTCTTTAAGGTGGAACAAGATCTAAGGCTAATTATTAACTGTTGACATGCCTGAGCGCTCAGCACATCTTCAGAAACATTCTCCTTTGCAAGCTGTGCACGTGCTTTTCAAGTATTAACTTGGTTTGTGTTCAACCAGCTTTGTCTCTGTTTCTGCTTCTGCATTATTCTCTTATGTAAGTCAGAAGTTTGTATTCTTAAACTACATATATGACTGAATCTTTTGGTTTTGTTTACAAGGTAGTTTTCATCATAAAATAAAACGTAGAAACAGTGGGAGAGATTCTGCTAAGTGTCTCAATAACTAAATTCATGTGTAGGTGAAAACCAAGCATGAAGATTGTGATTCAGAAGCGTGCGAACAGGATGTGTAGCTGTAAATATTTTGCTCTTTTGGTTAGTGTTTAGTGTGAGTGTAACAGAATTGCCAAGGCATGCGGCTTGCATTAGCTAGACAAGTGCATTTGTTGGAAGTGTGTTTAATAAATAGCTTGGTGAAGAGTAATATATAATAACAACTTGACGCAGTGAGGTGAAAAGCACTCCCAGGTGACCATTAGCTTTCATGCAGTCCTACGTACCATTATATGGGTCCCAGAATTTTTAAGTGCTTTGCCAGATCAGGCTCTGGCAACTGAGGTGTGCACAGGTAAGGCTTTCACGTTTGTTTCTTGTCTTCAGAACCTCAGCTTCCAAAGAAGGGACATTTTTTCATGCCACAAATACAATTCTTCTCCAAAGAGCTTTATTTGGAAAAACTGGACCGCTGCAAGGGTTTGTCTCTTGGAGACGATAGATATGAAGCACAAATAAGACAATCATATTTTTCCTAGTCTCTGTACTACAAAGCAAATGATGAATGAGAATGGATAAATCTAGGATATAATTCAAAAAGTCATGATGTCTTTGCAAATGTATGTGACACTGTCCCTGCTCAGTAGATTGTTATTCTGAATTGCTTCCTTCTGACAAGCTAAAACTTATTTTTAAGCTAAAAATAGAGCACATGTGAATAAGCAAGTCCAGTGACGCCTGGAAACTGTGACAGCAAAGAATTTTCAGCTCTTCAGAGTTCAAGGCTCTTTTATTTTTTTTTTTCATAAGGAAGAAAAAAAACGACCCCAAATCCTATTTTATGTGTTGTCCTGGCAACTCCATTCCTTTTGCACATTCCAGTTGCCAGAGAGAATTGACTTTGAGCGTTCCTGATTTCAGCTTCTCTGAATAAAGCATCTGGCCCAGTGAGGAGGCCAGCGCTCTGGTCTGGTAGTGATCCAATCACTAGTAATGAAGAGAAGAGCAGAAATAGTGCCTGGCTTTAAAATGCTTTCAGCAGGGGAGAAGGGTAGGGTGGGGAACTCCTCTTCCGACCCTGAAACTCTAGGGCCCACCCTTTAATGGCCAGGCTGAGGTTTTGCCAATAAACAGCTTGGAGATCCGGCAAAGTTTCCTTCCTGGGAGAGGCTCGGTTGTTGGCATTAAGCCCTGCAGTCCTCTCTGCTAGCTAAAAGCAGCCGACATTTTCACTGAGGAGATATTGGCTGAGGAGCGTTGTCGCTTCTCAACAGGATCAAGTAAGCAAATGCCAAGAAACAAGTTAAATAAGTCAAAAATCAGTGCTGGTTTCGTACAGTTGTCTTTAAGCAGTGTCTGCAGAGTGACAGTCTCATGGTTTCCTGGGGTTTTCCCCCAACAGCGTTGATTGTGAAAACACCAACGCCGCGCCCCCGGCTGAGGACCACGACCGAGGCCCCACGGAGAGGCAGGCCAGGCCCTGACACCCCCCGCACGCCGGCTGTGGACAGGGTGGGCCAAGCCCCGCCGCTGCCGGGCAACCGAAGCAGGACACGCACCACCCTGGCCCCGAGCGGCAGGACCCCCAAGCCCAGGAAGGGAGGAGGGAGGAGAGGGCAGCGCAGGAAGAAGAAACCCCCCAGCACGGCCCCGCCGCTGCGGAATGGCGCCGTGCGGCTGATGGAGCAGCAGGGCCGCGGCCGGAGCCGGGGCCGGGTGGAGGTTTATATCGATGGCGAGTGGGGCACCGTGTGCGACGATGGCTGGAGCTCGCCCGCCGCCACCGTGGTGTGCCGCCAGCTGGGCTTCCCCTATGTGGTGCGGGCCAGCAAGAAGGCAGAATTTGGGGAAGGGACCTCCCTTCGCATTCTCCTGGACTATGTCCAGTGCTCCGGGCAGGAGCGGACACTGCTGGAGTGCGCCCATGCCGCCGTCGGCACACACAACTGCTCCCATGAGGAGGATGCCGGCGTGGTGTGCAGCCAGGAGGAGGTGACAGGCTGGTGACAGAGCAGCTGGCCGGACTCAGAGCATGTCCCCTTCTTGCCCAACCCTCTAAACCAGCATCAGTACTGAGGAGGGTGTGCTCTGCCTTGAGGATGCTGTGTTTGTTTGAAGGCATCTTGCTGTTTTCTTTGTGTTCGTTCCCATCCATCTGCATTGGAGGGAAGTAAAAAGTAAAATGAAGCAGTGACTTGAGCATGCTGTGAGCAGGGACTGTGTTTGTGTGGGAGTTTTTATAAGAAGAAAACCCCAAACGTCAGCAATTATAGATCAGAAAAAAAGATGCATCCTGTTGCCCTTTCATCTTTTGAAATACAACATTCCCCAGCCTTGCTTCACAATGTTTTGCCAAAAAATAAGTTCCCAAATGACCACATTTCACTCTTGCTTATGGAAGTGTTTGCATTGTTTTGCTTGCTTTGCCACCTGCAGCTCTAAGTGGCAGTTTCTAGCTATACACAAATCTGTGCCTTTCTGTGCTGAATGCAAAAGCAGAACTTACAGTTAACTTTCTATGCACCACTTTAAAGGAAAATTATTCTTCTGTAGTGCTTTATATTGGTATAAACCTACAGGTTCTCAAGGATAACTGTCTAAGCAACAGTCAGGTAAATTAGAAAAAGTCACAGCACACTGTCAGGAAAATACTGCAGCAGTTTGCACTAATCTAAGTGAAAAGAAAATTTGGCCTCTTTTATGTGAACAGGAATTGCTATCCAGTTTAACCTGAAGATAATTTGTACAAGTTTTTCCACTTTTCCAAACGTGAAGCCACATGTTTTTGCATTCAGTTTTCAGAGGTGTGAATGAGTAGACAAGAGGTAATGTACTGGGGCAATAAGCCTGTAATATTTACCCCTTTTTAAAGGATATTAAAAAACCCACAGAACTCGTTTTGTCTGAAATGTGTTTTTCACCTGAGTGGTGATTGGAGACACATGTTCTCCTTTCTTGTGGTCTCTCTGCATTTGATAGCATTTTGCCTGGGTATTTTTTTTCCCTGATGTAATCAGAATAGGTTTTGTCTTGCTGCTCACACAAGAACATGAGAAAGGCAAAATGAAACAAATGTAAAATGACTAGTGCATGCAGAAAAGGTGACAAGCAAAACTTTGTATCTAAAGCTCTTACTGGGGATATTTATTTTACTTCCCCAATTCAAAGTTGACACTGACTTCTTAAGCCTTAAACATTGATGCATATGGTAAACAAATTTGTTTTAAATATTTTCTCTGAACTTTCTGATACACCCATTAAATACTTTTTCATATTAAAGAACACTTTCACTATTCCAAAACAGACAAACAGAAAAATAATACTGTCTCCTTCATATAAAGTGCTTTTTACAAAATACTACCCCCCATTTCATTGGAAAACCTACAACTGCCGTCAGGCACCAGAGTGTCATTAGGCTTTTCCCGTTGCAGTGAAGGTGCAAATGCATCTATTTAAAGAGCAGAAATTCACTTCAGGATCATCAAAACATTCAGGGAATAGGAGAGCCCTCTGTAAATTCTTCTGTTAAAAGAGTTGGCACCTCTTCAGCTGATGGGACTAGAGGGCTGGAAGCAGAGATGCAATCTTTCTTCTTCCAAATTCCTCTTCCCTTTCTCTTGGCTCCTTAAGCAAATCACAGCTAGCTCTAGCTGTGAGATTTTAAGGAGTATCTTGGTCATAGTTATGCTTAAAAACTTCTGGGTAGAAAAAAGACCTGCACAACAAAAGTTACTCTAAATTGGGATGATTCGAAGCCGTCTGCCATAGACTGATTAGACAGGCATTTCACCATAATTTTCCAGGTAATTAAGTATTTTTTTCCTGATTTAACTATTAGTTACTGTATGCCTGCTGTAGCCCATTTCAGCCTCCTGAGGCCACCTACTTCTTGCATATTTGCTGGTGGTGACTGCCACCAACCCCCAGATGGCAATCATTTGGTGGCAGGCAGTCTCTGTTGACAGATAGAGGCATATGGAAACCAGCCCACGAGGAGCAGCCCTCGGTAAGAGCAAGCTTTGCCATGGGTCAGCTAGTGGCAAACACAGAGCCATACACCCCTGGGGTTTGCTGCCAGTGTTGTGGGGGTGCCAGTAGCTTAACAGGGGAAATATTTATCAGCAGACTTGTAAATATTTTTTCCCCCTTTATCCTTTCCCCCAGCCTACACTGAGCGCGGAAAGCATTCAGGTAGGTGCATGCTAGCTCAACACGCATGGATGTCTGTGCCTGCCAGCTCAGTACGCTGTTATGATGCTGGGAAGATATTTCTGGCCATTGTAGTCCCTTCCAAGCTTAAAACATATCTGTTCTAAATCCTGCTATTTGTCAGTCTAGTTCCCTGGTATTTAAATAGTGAGCCTGTACTATGCAAAACACAGAAGTACGTGCGCATTTAAATACCTGATATATCATCTGCTGTTTAATAGGATTCTTACTGACAGCTTTTTTCTTCATTTTAAAATGCATTTGTATACCAGGATGTCACACAAATTAAGCTTTAGATCAACTGATAAACCCTGCTGCTACATTTGAACATGCCAGTATACCACCTGGATGCTGATTCAGGATAAAGGTCTTAAAACAGCCCAGAATAATTCTGGTTACCACAGTGAAGCTGCTCTTCTGCATGTGTTAGGTGGCAGTCCCAGGCATTGGTTTAGTAGTGACATGGTTTATTGCCTTTTCTCCTGATTCACTTCTGCGACTGAGACTGGAGCATCTGCATTTTTCCTTACACGTTTTTCCTTTCCTTACATTAGCACAGCTGTATCACATGGAGGACCCAGCATATCTCTAATGGAACAGTGTAGACCCAGCCTTGCTACCTCCTTTTCTCTACCTCCGAGGCAGAGTAGCTCTGTGCAGACATCAGGTGTTTTTTCACTGTCATCGCTTCTGGTACCCAGCAGCCAGCCTGAACAGTTCCACTACGCTGTGTTGCTCTCTGTGGTATAGACATATTCTTCAGGCCAAAATAATTTTAATTTACCATGTTCTTTCCAAGGCATCCAACATACAAAGTCTCCCACAAGTATCTGGGAAAAAGCTTCACGGTTTACTGCCAAAGCAATGGATAGATAGTAAAATGGGTAGGGTGCTGCAGTGGTGATGCTCACTCAAATACTGGCAAAACCCTTCTGGGTGCTGAGCCCTGGATGGAACATGCCATGAGGACATCCCCCATGTCAGGGAAGCTTGGACTCTGCCCAGCTTTTCTGTGTCAGTTTGCAAGGTATGAGTAGCATGAGGTGCATGTATCACATTATTAAACACAGTGGCCTGTATGGTTGTATGAGGGGTCCCCAGTACAAATCCGTCCTGCTGTGCATGAGCTCAGCCTGGCACTGTTTGGTTATTATCAACACAGAAATTCAGAAGTGCAGAGGAGAAAACCAGTCACAACGCATCAATATCCAATCCTACTTTTCTTCTCAGAAAGATGCTAATAGACCTCATTAAAAGGTCAGCTTGGCATGTGAGGTGCATTGCCCCCCTTAGATACTGTCAGACATAAACACACATTTTTCTATATGAAAAGAGATGTAAGCATCGTTTGATAAGAATTCATAGCTTTTCCTTTGTAAACAAAGAAGACCTCAAACTCATTTGGCGTGTGTCAATACCTTGCTGCCTTGTACATGACTTTCCCAAGGTTTTCATGCCTAGACTTTACCCTGGGGCACAGGTGCAGCTATAGAGCTGCCTTGAGCAATGTTTTAATGTTGTCAGAAATGCAGCTACGATGGAAATGGCAATCATTCCTTAACAATAATGTGGTAAATAGGGATGCCAGTTTTAAGGAAGAAAAGAAAGGTCTCTAGTGTTCAGGCAGCTGTAAGCACTGACATCAAGTAGCTTGTTCCTCAGGCATTTGCTGTTGGCAATGACTAAACCCTTGGACTGTTTTTTTTATTATTAACCATCTTTACAGTTACTTGCCCGCTCCATGCTGGAAATTTTTATTGACTTAGAAGGATCAGGTTTCTTCTTTCAGTCCTTATGGACCTCAGTATGTACGAGCTGGGTGACAAACTGACTCAGGGTGAAAATCACTGCAAAGGTCTGTATTTGGCAATGGTGGGCAAGTAACATCTAAGCCCACTCTAAATCTTGTTTTGCAAAGGTGCGGTTGACTTCTATATCCAGCATAGTTTAACATGTGGCAAAAGGTGTGGTTTTAGGTTAGCTCATTTATTACAAGCTGATACTTATTTCTGAGGGTTTTCCTATCCACATCTGCCAGGCATGGACAGCAGACAACAGTACAACAGTGCATGTCAAGCCTGAGTGAGGTGCCTCTGGTGGCCTTGAAAGTTACCAAGGTCCAGTGCTGCCTATGAGGGACCTTGTTTCCATCCCTCCCTGCAGAATGAAACAGCAAATGGCTTTATCTTGATCAAGTCAGGATGTGATGCCCCAAATCCAGAAAAGATTTGAGCACAATTGGTTGTCAGTACCCCTAAACAAAGGATTTTTTTGCCTGCTAAATGAAGGGGCACCAGGAAACATTTCCTGGCACCAGGAGGCATTGAGCAGCTCCCAGCACACCCGTGGCCTGGGCTAACCCACATCCTCCCAGATCACCCTGGGCCAGGTCAGAATTCAAGGCGTTACAATCAAGAAATGACTTTGTTTAATTTACTTGTGTAGATGAAGCCTTAGTGCAACCTAACCCACCAGGTGGTTGTTTTTTTCTAAAGGACAGAACTTCCCATTGTAAGACCACATAGGCCTTCTGATAATTTGTTTTCTGGATGATACAGAAATAAAAAATTATTTGTAGCTGATTAAAAATGTAGGGAGACAAAATGATGGCTTTATTTTATTTTTTTGCATCTGCTTTTGGACACAGTGAGTATATCACTATTATTTGGACTGCTCACTTTTTTTCCCCTTTACTTTTACCGTGTACTGTGTGTTGTGGCTTTAGGGAGGTGCCAGATGAGTTGCAGGCTGCAAGGTATTTCATTCCTATGCATGTAGCAATTCTTTAACATTTTAGACCATTTGTGCTGTGGCCACCTTTCCAGTAGGATACTTACAGACACCTTACAGAGAAAAAGAGCTTCTGGATGAAGGAGCAGGGGCTGTCTTGGGAGCTGTGGTCCTAGAGGCTTGTGCCACACACAGGGCGATGGGGAAAGTCCTGAACTGCGAAGGTCTTCCAGGGTATCTGCAGTTCTGCGTAGGCAGGTTGAGAAGATCTTGCATCACCCAAAGTTTTATTTTGGAAGAGCAGTGGGAAAGGAAATTGTCCTTCAAACTTGATCACAGAAGAAAGATCTTGCTTCAGGTTTTCATCTGCTTCTTCCTCTGTGCCACAGCTTGTGACATGCCATAGCATGCTGTTGTGCAGTCTCGTCTCACACAGTCCTGTTGGCTGGAGATGTCCTCCAGCCTGACCAAGCCACAGCCCTCACTCACTCTGTGCCTGGGAATCTGATTTTACCAGCATCAGACACAATGTCAAGTTTTTGTTACTAACTTAATGCCACTTTTCAATTTTCTATTCCTTGATAATTAGGTTAATTTTCTATTTCCAAAAATGTTATAACTACCCTCCCTAGCTTTGGCTTGGCTAGATTTAATTAATATTTACCCTGATAAAAATAACAGCAGAATTGGCCTACTGCTTTAAATTTTATATCCATATATATATGTATACATATGCTGAGGAAAATTATGTACTTGCTTTTGAGAAGTAACATTTTTCATTTAATTTTATTAATAACTGGATTTAAAATAGGGTCATGTGTTGAATTGTGCTGGTAACACAATTTAAGTCCATCTTTTGTAGTATTAGTTATAGTATTGCACTTTATTTTATATAATAAAGATAACCAAATGTTTACATTAAAGTATGCATTTTAATTTTTTCCTTTGAGCTGGTTTATGAATGAATGTAACTGTAAGCACACAGCAGCAAATACTTCCCCATATATTGCAAATGACTAGTAACAGAGAAGCAACCACTGACTGATTAAGGGGAGGGATTGTAAGGTAAATGTCTCTCCTATACTTGGTAAAAAATTCTGTATGGTCTTATTCTAAATAAATTCACCTGCCTCACTGCTTTTTGCATTGGCTGTCATAATAATAGTAAAAAACCTAGGGAAATCAGATATTCTTACCTGGCCATCAGAAGAACAAGACGGGTTTTGGAGGTGTACTTCAGTGAGTATTTTGAAATCTGGTTATACTCCTCCTTTGGTGTTGCTCTGAGCCAGATAACTGCTGGCATTGCAGTGCGTGTATCCCTGGGTCAAAGATAATGCCAGATATGAATCTGTCTGAGCTCCCAGGCTATGTTAAATAGTAACCTGAGCTGTAATCGTACAACAAGAAAGCTTGAGAATATAGATTTTCTGTTCTGAATTTTCCAGTTCTTGGAGCTGAGAACTTTATCTGTTGCACTATTAAAAGCAAATGGTTATTTGCGACAATGCAGGGGCTATGTGAGATGATCAAATGGAGGAAGGGGAATGCAGACTGTGTACAGGCACAACAAATGTTATTTGCCTTCAGTTAAACAAAATGTTCAGATGTTTCACAGCCCACCTACAAAAACCTGCATTCCTGCATAATGTCAGCATGACCATGTGCTTCGGGCACCCCATGTCTCGCACGTGGCTGAATCCTCAGGTCTTCACGGATGAGTGCCTGGGCAGTGCCTCATGTGGTGTGGTTCACCTGTGGCAGAGCTGCCAGAGCCAGGCAGCAGGGCTGAAATCCTTAAATAGCAGTTGGACCTCAGATTTCACCTGGATGGTGCTTCTGCCTAGGAAAGGAGGACACATCTAGTAAAACCAGTCCTGAAGTCTGCATTTCTGCTGGAGATGGATGAAGTGCAGTGCTAGCCCCAGACCCCCACTAGCTCCATATGGACCCTTAGGCAGGGGGGTGAGGTTTTAGACTGTAAATTCTCCAGAAGAGGTACTAATTTAATCACCATCTGCACTTAGCCAGTAGCACACAACAGATGGAGACATTTAACAGTAAAATTAAAAGCTCTTTACTTAGCAATGTACTTTATTGGTAAATTCAGACTGCCCCAGGATACCCAGCCTTCTGGCTAACTGCATGCTGCAGGAGGCCTTCCCCAGCACAAGGGATGCCTGTGCTGTGGCTTGTTGCGATCCTCACTTACAGTCTATACTATGCTGGACCTCGAGAGAGAGAGCAGTAAATGCTTTCAAACCTAAATAGCTATGAAAACACATGCAAAAGAGAGCAGGAGTTTGGACTAAACCTGTGTCATATCAATTTTTCCAGTTCACCTTGTAACTTCACACCAGTTAAAGGTTCCCAGCAGTCTGCTCTTCTGTTCAGCTCCCAGGTCTCTCTTGTTCTTTGTGCTTATGGGAATGTGCAAGTTGGCAAAATTTCCACGCGATGGCAGTTCAGTCCCCAGCAGAAAGGTGACAGACGGGAAGTTCAGCATGCCCAAGCCTGCACTCCTTCCTCCTCAGTGCAGTGTGTGGCTCCCAGGCAGATAATAAACATGACAGCCCCTTGGTATCATGTCCTTCACACAAAGGTATAGAAACACAGTAGAATACAAACAAAAGGTTGTATTAAAGCTTATATTTAAAGCCAGGAATATAAGGTTATTTCTGCAGTCTACCCAGGCTGAATACTGAGGGAAGGGGAGTTATCAGCTGATAATTACAAGAAACTTTATTCTGAGAGCTTGCCTGATCTACTTAGGGATCAGAACTATATCACATGGCCTCTCTAACCCATCAAAACGTATAAAATGCCAAATATTTTATCAGCTCCCTGTGAGCTGCTTACAAACAAGGTACAAGAAGGAATTTTCCACAGAAAATATTCTGAGAATGTTTTCAAATGAAAGAACACCTTACAGATAGTTACAATCTGTTCTTGAAGTGTGCTGAAAAAAACCATTGACGATACTCAGAAAATCAATGTTTCATCAGGATGTTCATTGAGTGGCTTTAAAGATGTGGTTTCATTAGTTCGCTTTAATTTTTAAGCACTTTCTCTGAGTGATCCTATTCTTGTGATTAGCTATATCTTTCCTAGTGATGGGTATTCATATCATGAGTTCACGATATATATTGCTTGACCAATGGGAAGGAATGGCAGCTTTTTTCCTGAAAATAAGAGGTTATAAAACCTCAACCTTAACAGGCAAAAAGATATGTCTAGTTTCAATTAATACAAACAGAAACAGTAGTTAAATAATATTGTTGGTCTTTGGGAATAAAGTGACAATGTAATTTCCAGATTAAAAAAATAAATCTGTGTGAAAGTATGTGTACTTAAAGAAGAGGGAAAAATAATTTCAGGGTTGTTCCAATTATTTTGAGCCGAAGAAGGAAGCACCAGTTCAAGAAAAATCAATGTTAAGATTAAATGTAATCGAAAACCAAACAATATTTTATAAAATACAACTAGCCTTAGCTCCATTGTGCACTGACAGCTGGAGATTCTGGCTTCTAACATTTTGTCCCTTTTGACCATTATCGAGAGTCAGTGTTTCTCTGAGGTTGTAATGTGGCATTACCCCCAAACTCTTTTGCTATGCAGTGTGAAGCCAGAAAAGCAGTGCTGGCCACCACGCATGCCCCATGGAGCAGCCCTGCCCACCCGCAGGCTTGGCAGTCTATGGATGAAGTGATCAGGCATATTTGCCCTCATAGGGCACCTCAGGTGACTGTCCTTCCCTCTGGCAAGCACGGTGGCCACCCAAAAGGTGGCCCAGGAGCTCCTGACAGGCTTTCACAGCTTTCACATTTTTATGATGAGTCTCTGGTCCTTCTGCCTCCCTCGGGACCTCCTGGGCTGATGTCATCCAACTCCTGCCCTCTCCAGGCTGTGAAACTCAAACGTGGGCAGGCTTCAGCGATGCCTGCTGGGAGAGGTGCGGGTTCCTGGGGACTTCAAAAGAAAATCCCTGTCATCCTTTGAGGTCTGCAGTATCAAACCTTTCTTTAGACTAGCTCACACTACAAAGCCAGTGCAATTCCTTTCATCTGCTTGGTTTTTGAGCATTTTGTGATGTGTGTTTCCATGGCAAGTTCAGCTGACTCTGGCCAGCAGGTGTTAGCCACTAGGTTGCTAGTGATATGTGGGCACGCATCTACACGGGAGAGCAGCATAAATAACATATAGAGTCACGGCTGCTGCAGATGCTCCTTAGATTTCCCTTCACCATCAACTCCCTGCTGCCCCTCTGTCACTAACAGCCCATTCGAAATTATTTATGTTTTGGAACAAAAATGAAACCTCTCACCTTACACCAGCATGTGCTGCTGTGCTTTGATAGCCTTTCTCTGCTCTCTCTGATCTGCTAGTCTCAAACACAAGCAGAAAGGACAAGAAAACCAAGGCAAACCTGCAGACGGTGGCCTTTTAGCCGTTTGGAAACTCTTGGAGGTGCCTGGCAGATGATTGCTGCATCAGATGGACAAAAACAGGGGGTGCCATAAGTTACATCCTCTCCCTCCTGCTGCAGAAAGGCATGGCCATATGGGAGCTGCCGTGGGAGGGGAGCAGGGAAAAGGCACCCCATTGGAAATGGCGGGGATGGAAACTCCTGCAGCAGCCTCATGTGGTGCTGCAAAACAGGTCAGAGACCCACAGGTGGCAAATAGACATGATAAAAATCAAAGTAGCTTAGTATCCTGTCTCCAGCTGGTTGAGTAATACTTGTGCTGGGAAGGAGCTTGTGAATGGGGTTGTCCTGTGAAAGTATCATAGACTGGCAATGTGCTGCTTGGCAAGGCAGCAGGGTATCCTGCTTCTCCTTCCCCTGCTGCAGTCAGAGCCATGGGAATGGTGCAGGGAAGTGGCTGCCACCCTGCATGCAAGCTGGGCAGCCTTCAAAGGGATGGCGTGGGCACAGCATGCTGCACATGGGGAAGGGGCCTAGGGTGGAGGCAGCAGGTCTCGGAGAAGGAAGGAAGGGAAGGAGGGTTTATAGGAGGCTGTGGAGATTGGTGCAGGGGTTGAAAGGCTGCTGGGCTGAGGGCAGGCTGGGAAGACAGGAGCATGCAGTGGGTCATTTGTGTACCCTCTTTGTCTTCTTGGGCCATTTGGGGACTTGCTGTTGGTCCCAGAAATCCCCAGAGTGCAGAGCTCCTGCTGAGGCCAGTGACAGCTCCTGGATCCATCCCCCATCACTTCCCCTGGCTCCTTGTGAGCCAATTTATTCACTTAGGCTCCACAACAGCTCATTGCCATGAGTTCCTCCATTTAACAACTTGTTGTGAAAAATGTCTTCATCTTTTACACCTGGATCATTTCCGTGGGTGCTTCCTTGTTCTTGAATTATACAAAGTAAGGATTAGTTTGCCCCTGTTTCTCTCCAAACCACTGGTGGTTTTCCAGACCCCTCTCATAACTTCCCTCACTCATCCTTTTTCCAGTTTGGAGGCCTAACCTGTTCTGTCTCCATTTCTACACCTCTAGAAATCAGGGAGAGTGTGTGTGGTATTCACACAGTGGGTGTGCTCTGGATTTATAGGCTCCTCTATACACTAACACACTCGGGCATCTTGTTTTGCCTGCTCTCCCATTGCAGTCACTGTCAGTGCTCTGCTTGCTTGCTTGGTCTGTACCGAGCATCAAACTGACATTCCCTGGGCAGGTGCCACCACTGAACGTATGTGACTGGTTTGGATGTACACGTGTATACGTACTTATCTTCCCCCACGCATTACTTTTCAGGCCCCTCGTGTCCTGCGCCCCTTATGCAATTCCTGGCAGGCAGCTTTAGATCGCATGTGCGATCACCCCTGGGCGATGGATGGATGTCCTGTAACACAAGGCCCAGAGCAGCCTGCTCGGAAAGCCCCATCCATTGATCCCTGCGGGCATCAGCAGCACAACCCCTTTGTCTCTAGGTGTTAAACAGCTAAAAATCAACACAGA
>VZRW01005517.1:1155033-1176736 GCA_013398125.1 Aegotheles bennettii
CTCCGGCGCCTGCGGGGCGGGTCCAGCGTTGCCGGCAGCCCCAGCCCCGTTCCGGAGCGGGGCTCTGGCCCCCGGCGGTCTCGCTGCCGGCCCGGAGCCTCAGGGCAGAAAATGACAGCCCAGGCCGCGGCTCTGCTGCCGGGGGGGGCCAAGGGCAAGGTCCGCGGCTGGAAGCAGCGCGGGAGGGGAAGGCTGGCACCGGGGGCACTGCCGGGGACCCCGCCGCACTGCCCGGCGGCTGGGGAGCGCTGTCCCGCACCTCCCGGCTGCTCGCTCCAGCCGGCCCCAGCGGCGTGAAAAGGGCGGCTTCGAGTTGCCCACCCGGGTGTGTGCTGGCGTGTGACCCCGGAGGGACCCGGCCAGCAGCACCAGCCGTGCCAGGGGCTCTGCGCTGGGCCAGCACGGCTGCCCTCTGCACAGCGACACTGACCCCAGTGCCTGCCCTGCCCCCCCTCAGGAGCTGGGTGCTCGGTTTCTGTCCGGAGCCATGAAGGGCAGTGAGAAGGCCGTCAGCACGGCAGTGCTGTCACAAGGAGACACGGTTCTCCCAGGCATGTGTGGGCTTCCCATTCAACCCCACCTTTGGGTGCACACCCCCCCCGTAACGTGCCTCGGGAGGAGACACCACACCAGCACTGCCTTAGACAGTCAGCCCTACGGAGACACCAAGCTTGGCTGCCAAACTGCAAGCTTCAGCCTCCTTGTGTAATCAGGGTCAGATGTTAAGATTAGGGAGAGGATGGGTCTTGTCATACCTGAACCTGCTTGCCCTTAGGTTCATTTTGAGGTGTGAATTAACACCCTAGGGTGATGGCAGCTTGAGAAACCCTGTGGCCGCTTTTCTGTCCCTTCTTCAGGGTTTGAGGCTTGGTGTTGGTGATCAACCTTCCCAGGATCCTTCCCAGGAAGGTTTCTAGTGCTGGTATGTCTAGGTAGAAGCTTGTGTGTTGTGTGACCCCACAGAGCTTTATAGCTTTTCAAAAGTATGGATTGCCAGGGACAGTCCAAAACCCCCATTTCAGTACATGTTGCACAAACACTTCCACCCTGAAATGTCCAAGGTAAGGAAAATCGGATACCTCCAGCTCTGAGAAGTCATTTATATTAAAAAAACAAGTAAAGCCTGGTGCTGTGTGTGATAGTGGTCTCCCCAGTACAAGACATTGGCAATCTGGGGACAAGTCCAGTGGAGGGCGTTCCGGATGCCCAGGAGGCTGGGAGCTGAGCTTGCTTTGGGTGAAGAAGTGGCCATGGAAGGGCAGAGGAGTTCCACTGGGTGTTTTTTAGCTACCTAACAGGTGGTTGTGAGAAGATGGAGTCAGGCTTTCCTTGGATTTGCAAAATGAAGGATGCGGTGGTGGACACAAATTGTTTCAAGGGAAATCCCAGTTAGGTGTAAGGCAGAACACCTCCACCACAAGGGTGCTCAAACACTGGCACAAGTGCCTGGGTGAGGCCCTGAGCCATGTAACACAGCTCTGACGTTGACTGGCCAGGAGGAGGGGGCTGGACTGGTGGCCTCCAGAGGTCCTTGCCAACCCAGATTACTCTGAAATGGCATTAATCCAAATCTAAACACTTCTCAGCTGAGACTATGTCCGGCAAACTGGAGAAGAGCAGCACCAGAAGCAAAGGCTGGCTTGTGTCCAGCGTGCTGCCCTCTGGGACCAGCCCAGCTCCCCAGCCAGCCCACAGCCTGTATTGTTTCAGGGTGTTACTTTGTCCCATGTGCATGACTTTCCCTTGGCCCTTAGCTCTTTCCCTTTGATAAAAGCATAATAAAGCCTTGTTTTAGGCTGAAGCACAGCAAGATCTTATCAAAACCTCAGACGTTGTCTAAGGTCTTCTGGCTGCGTGGTGACAAGACTACATTAACGCCCTTGATCTCCTGGGCTGATTTTTTTTATCAGTACTAACATAGCACATCTCTAAAGATATGTGCAGGACAGGCTGAAAAAGTGAATCCTAGTGCCTTCGTGTCATTTTTACCTCATGAATGGCTCACCTGTGAAGGGAGGATGTCATCTCTTCAGTATGAAGCAGGCTTTGAAGATTTAATAGCAAGAAATGGGCAAAAGGAATTTCTCTGCAAGTACGTGTTTTCAGATGGTAGTGTCACATAGTTCTATATCCCAAACCAAGCCCTTGCTTAGTTTTTTTCATGGCATGCAGTAAGTAGACTTCTCGCTAGAGGATGAATGTTTTAGACCTGTTTTAACACCTGACTTAATTGGGTAGTGTTGGGACAGGGGACGAAAAATATCTCTGAGGGTTCATGTGTCACACGAGAGGAGCCATGAGTGGGACCTTTCTTCATGTGCTGCAGATACAGCAGTTCCCAGAGCTTTAGCTAATGAAGGACTCACCTGTTGTATTTGGGGCTCTCATATATTTTTGGAGTCCAGTTACAATGGAGGAGCCAAACAAGTGAAGGATTAAAAGTTTCTGTAGGTGTTGGGTAACGTTGTTGAGTACTTGTTATTTGAAGCACCTCCTGGTTCCAACAGAAATAAACTAAGAGCTTGTTTTACCCCTGTAACTTGTTTATACTGAAAAGCCATGATAGCATGGCTCTCTGTCTCTCAAATGGAAACAGATCTCGAGCACAGCTTGCTTCACTTAGGGAGGAGCTTGGCCAAGTCTTCCTTCTGATGTACGCAAAGCTGGTGGGAATTCACCACTTGCAGCCAAAGGAAGAAATCGATCTCTAACATTTTAATACAGCTATTGTATTTGAAGAGTTAACTCTTTTTATTAATTTCTGAAATTTCCATATTAACCAGTGATTATTCCTCTAGGTTGTATTCTTTTTTTTCCAGCATTTGAGGTGACATGGCTTTAGAGGGGAGACTGTTCCTAATTCTACTCAGTTTAACTCCATTGACAGAATTGAAGTTATGCTTATCAGGGCTGAGCATGTATTAAAGAATACTTGATGCAGATGTCTGTTGCATTTACAGAAACATAGTAGTTGTAGCAGAGATTCAGTCAGCTAGGCAGAGAGCAAAGCAGTTTGTTCAGAGCTCTCACTGGGACCCAAACATCTCCTATAATACAGCAGCAAAACAGATCTTGTCCTGTGTCTCTGCACTGGTCTTTCTGGCTGTGGGAGTGCACCAGTCTGACCCTGTTCCCCAGCTTACCTACATGAGGGCCAGGCATTGGCTCAGCTAGGTGTTATTTTTATCTTTCCTTGCAAGGAGGAAAAGATGAGCAACACTTGCATTGCATCACTGAGCAACAAGGATTGCAATCCATGCAAAACCCTATGTTGGCATCCTCTTGACACTCTTAATTTTCTGCAGCTTTTTATTTGGACATCTGCCGATCTTGTGGAGAATGCTGAAGCGGGAGTTTGTGCATGATCTCTTCCTGCAGTGGTAAGTTGAGACACATCAGTAACGTAAAATGGGGTAGCCCTGTAGCACAAATTGGGAAGTCAAGACACAGAGGCCCTGAATTACGTATTTGACATCGTTCAGAAGTTTGGTAGAAGAGCTGGAGAGAGAGCATTGGTCTTTCTCTTAACGGCTGTTTTTTGCTGGAGATTGCAGTAGTTCCCAGTACATGCTGCTTTAGTCCTTTGAGGTTATTAGGTCTGAACTGTTACATGTTGGTGATTTGTACCATAATTCTTTTATCTTTTTTTTCCCCTTCTCTTCTTGTAGGGCAGAGGAATATGGACCTATTGTACGGGTTAATGCCTTTCACAGAGTCTCCGTAATGGTTCTGTGTCCTGAAGGAGTGAAGGTACTGCAAAATAAAGCCAAATTGACAGTGGGGATCAGCCCATCCCTCCAGAAAGACAGAGGTGGTGCCTGATGTTCAGGGCAGCACAGTGCAGCCAGTCTGTGCTCGCAGAGAGGGTGGCTCTGGCCACATTAGGAGGATGAGATGTTCTGCTCTCTGGGCTGTCCTGATTTATTTTCTTCCTTGATCAGTTGATTTACTTTGTTACCTTTATTTAAACAGCAGATAGAGGAAACATCTACCATTTCTGAAAAGCAGCCTCTCTTCAAGAGCTTAATATCTCAAATGAGTGAGGCACAAGGGACTGAATTACTTCCTCTAAATCTTTGCAATAGCCACAGAGTGAGATTCTGGGTCACTGGGCAAAAAGTGCTAGAGGCATGCAGAATGAGCTAGCAGCAGGAGAACCAGGGAATCAGGGCACACCAAATAATTCATCTGGTCTTCATACTGTTGCTACAGGAGGAAAAGAGTGAAGGTGTGAGTGGCTTTGTATCTTTTATCTGGGAAACAGGTTGCACTTGATATTCACTGACCTGAGATTTGATTTCAGGAGTTCTTGATGTCACCTCAGTATCCAAAGGATCGGCTGGTGTACGGTCGTATGTTCAACTTATTTGGTGAGAGGTAGGTGAAACCCATCTGAAGCCACTGTGATCTGAAAATAAGTGAAAGATAAATAACATCACAGGCATGATACTTACTTTGACTCAGACCACTTACCTCTGTTTTGGGATTAATGACTAATTCCAGACGTACGTGAGCAACATGTACCTACTAAATTATGTGTCAAGTCAAATGTCTTCCCAGTCAGGGAGGAGGTTGTGTTGGATTATTTTTTTTACCTTAATCATACATTTCCCCCTCATCCACCTCCCCCAGTGGGTGTTCAGTTAGTCTCAGAATAGTTTACTCAAGACCATTGTCAAATTTCTCACTTAGATTTTAGAGCACCGAATTATTCCTTAATGCATGGGAGTTTCCAGCTCCTAAATTAAATAACAAAAAAAGGGATTTTTCTCTGTTAGGCTGAAGTTTTTAAAAAGATAATAATCCAGTTGTTATATTAATTATTTGCATAACAGCTGTAATGAACCAGCACCTTATTGGACCCAACAATCCACACCCAGTAGGCAAAACAGTAGTTCAGTCACTGTCCACAGTGATGCAACAAGTGTGTGCTCAAAGCAATATGGAACTCCATACACATAGGAAAAATACAAGAAAGTAGATGCGGAAGAGTTATCTTTGTGACTATATGGGGTTTGGCTGGTTCCCTTGCTGAAAACTGTTCTTTTCCTTGTTTTCCTAAATTCTAGGTTTCTAGGGAATGGCTTGGTAGCTGTTTGCGACCACGAGCATTGGCGCAAACAGCGGAAGATAATGGATCCAGCTTTCAGCCGAACGTAAGGCAGATGTCTCTGGGATTATCTGGCTGTTATTTCTACTGTATTTTCATTATTTGTTGTTGATCCATTATATTTGAATTGATATTTAGAAAAAGAAAAAATCCATTTAGTGCCAAAATCATGTTTTACTTGAAGTCCAGTGCACCATTTCAATGACAAGTATAGTCTGACCAGACTTCCCATGGGGGAGTGACACCCATATGAGCTCAGTGATGGGAGGGTCCCAGGGTTGCATATGCAGCAATGTGGAGATGGCTGCCTTGTCCTGCCAGAAAACAGACCTCAGGATTTGACATGGGCAAGCCTCATCTTTCACCTGAGTGATTCCCTGTGGGAGATATGGTGTGATCGATAAGCAGGGGGTTATTCTGGCATCCTGTGTGTGCCTCAATGCATTGTGTTCAGGGTCTGAAGTAAAGTCCATTTGCCTCAGCATGCACAGATCAGAGTCCTTTGCCATGACAGCCATTGTTTACATGTCATGACAGAGCAGGGCTGCTACAAGAAGAGTTTAGCTCATTTTATCTGTTTGCTTTTTAAAGTATTAAGGCAAATTTATTATAAATTAAAAAACAAAAACAAAACCCTAAAAAATTAATAAAACAAAGCAAATAAAAAACCCCACCAAAAATCCTTTACAGTTTTCAATGGAAAATAATGAAAGTAATTTTACCTGAGCAATGATGTCCTCTCCAGAGCCCCCATTACTCATTTTTATTGGTTATTCAGCTACCTGATTGGTCTGATGGAAACTTTTAATGAAAAAGCAGAGGAGCTGATGGAGAAGCTAGAGGAACAGGCAGATGGAAAAAAAGAGCTTAGCATGCTGACGATGATGAACCGAGTGACTCTGGATATCATTGCAAAGGTACCAGCTGTCCACTTTCTTGTTTCCTCTGTGACTGGCAGGAAGGATGGAAGTAACGGGCAACAGCAGCAGGACAGGGTCAGGAACTGGAGCCAGGGAACTCCACCTTTACCCAGCAGTGCCAGAAGAGCCGAAGGACTGATTCTGCCACTTCCATTCAGGCTGAGCCATAGCAAGGGGCAGTTAGGGAAAGCTCTGCACAGCCCAGGTGTGACCTGCAGGATGGATACTCTTTGCAAAAGCCCTTACAGCCTCATATCTCCCACCCCTCCCTGCCAAAAGGGGCACACCAGTGCTTGTTCACGTGTGGGTGTTGTATTATTACCATTATACATCTGCATGAAGCCTGCTTTATGCTGGCTTTTCCCTTCTCTATGCAGAACAGTTTGGGATGAATGGAGAGTAATAGTAAATTATTAATCCCCGCAAATAAAGAGGAAGCATAATGTAGATACTACCCTTCCCTCACAGCCTCCTACAAGGAAGGATGTATCCTGAGGTATTTTTAGGGGAAAAGATGGTGGTGTGAGGCTGTCCTGCTCTTTCAGCCCAGCCTTAGGGAGCCAGAAGGACACAGCAAATTGCTGTCTTTCTCTCTCCCACTCCTCAGGTAGCCTTTGGCTTGGAGCTAAATACACTGAGCGATGACCAGACGCCTTTCCCGCACGCTGTGACCACGGTTTTGGAGGGACTGACCAAGCAGCGCATCCCCTTCCTGCGGGTCTGTATTCCTCACTTCAGTCCTTTTGTCATGTCCAGTTGGAGTCCCTGCTCCTGCACGAGTGGGCCAGAGCTGTGTGAGGTCCATGTACAATGGGGAAGAGCTCATCAGTGGCTTTTTCTCTCCAATGTGCATTGAGATAAAATTCATTAGTGCTTTGCAACACTTGAGAAATTAACATTAACATTTAATGCTTCCTTTCTGTCTTTCTGCCTTCTCTTCCCCCATGCATGTGTCTTCTTCTCGTATGTTTTTACACTTTCACACCCATCACTGCAAAAATCAAATTTTTCACCATTTGTTCAAGAAGGATGGCAGCCTTCACTCAAAGAGGAAGAAAATTGAACTTTATTATCATAAAAATTATATATTTTCAACAAAAATGCATATACTAGGAGATTATGGATGTAATCTGAAATATTTAAGTTAAAACTCATTCCACAGTTTCTCATGAAAGCTATAGCTGAGGCCTTCAGAGCTCATGTTCTCCATTTTGGGTCCAGAGGTGAGATTCTGTATCGCATGCTACAGTTTCTCTCTGTGGAGAGCTGAGGAATTTTGCTCACGGTGCTCAAAACATCAGCTCTGACAAGGTGGGACATCAGCATGCCCAGATTGCAGTATTTTTCATTTCAGCCGGAACCCTTCACCTTGTGGATGTTCACTTTGTTCTGTGGAGAGCAGATGTTTTTGTGACTAATGTCATTTAGCAGAAAACAAGGTGCTCACTTGAAAAATAACACTTGACAATATTTTTTTACCAGCAAAAGGATTAAATTTTCTAAAAAAAATTCTGTGTTCAGTACATGCCAGGGAAACGGAATTTGGTAAAGGAAGCTAAGGAGAGTGTGAGGCTGCTGCGGCGTGTGGGGAAGGAGTGCATTAACCAGAGGAGAGAGGCCATCCAGAACGGGAAGGAAACCAAGCTGGATATTCTTACACAGATACTGAAAGGAGATGGTAGGGTATGCGTTACTGTTGGGAGTTAATTCATCTGTGACATGTTTTGCTGTGAGATTTGGGGAGGCTTATTTTGGGGATCTGAACTTTGACCCTCTTCTTCAGGAGGGTTTTTTCAGACTGAAGATACTGAGAGTTGCTTTGAAAATTCCTTGTTTCTTTGTGTTGGATCAAATAGTGGTTGCAAGTCACTGCTGAGTTGCCCACTCAGCATCCCCTCCTGATACCACCTCAGATAAAATGTGCAAAGCAGGGCAGAGCATTCTGACTGTTCCAGCCAGGGCATGGGGATGTTTTCTAATCTCGTTTGCTTTTTTCTCTTGACAGCTCTGGAGGAAACTAGAGATGATGAAAACCTTGTGGATAACTTTCTCACTTTCTTTGTTGCAGGTTGGTAGCTATTTTAATATGGATATGTCATGTGGGAAACTGTACTTGGGCCATCTGTAGGGTCGTGATTAATGTCTTTGTTCACTCCATGTGATGCTGCTGTAGCCAGGAGTCACCTGGGTCGAAGACAGCAGTATTACATTGGCGTAAGACTACCTGGGCAAGGTCCAAAGAGAGCTCTTGGTTTTCTCATAGGCAAATGATACTTTATCCTCCTTTGGTCATATCAACACAGCAAATAATGCCAGGGTAGAGGTTTCCAACCTGTGCTGCAGTGGGCAGCGCTGCCTGCTGGGGTGCAAGGCTGTTCCTCATGGGGATCTGGCTCTTCTTCCCAGATCCTGCTAAACCCCACTGAAAGCATCTTTAACATATTCCACATGTCTTTGTGTGACCTCACCCACGCGATTAAATGCCATTCTTGCCTTAAAAGCATTAGTCAATGGTTGGTAGGAGAGGGCACTGTCAGGCCTATCAGAAAGATCAGGGGCTGAGATGATAAGTGAGGTAAACAAATTGGAAAGATCAATCTTGCAAGACAGTAGGCTTTAGGTTCCTAAGAAGGTGAGGTCAAAACACTGTCCCTTAGCAAGAAAGAAGTTATTGCACTGGTGCAATTTACATCTTTGCAGAAGTCTCTTTTCTGTAATGCTTCAAAATAATAAAAACTATCTGTATAAAGCAGCCATTTCAATGAAAGGTGGTGAGAAGCTCTGTTTTCTCTCAAAACCAGTAAGTCCTTGCTTCTCAGCAGGGCCATCTGTCCCATAATATGAGAAGACAAATACTGAACCTTGCTGGCCTTCCTTTTGGGGAGCTCATAACCAGTAAGTGCTGTGTGCAGCCACTGCACCTTTGAGTTGAGCAAGACTGCTCCTATCTTTACTAGCTATGTCTTGTTCTTGTCATTCTTGAAAGCTCCTTATGTAGAATTTTATATCCTTTTTAGTGTTTCCTTTAATTTCTAGCATGCTTGAAATTAGACATTTAGGGCCTGACCTTTAAAGTTTCTTGTTGGCTATTACACTAGTTGACCATATTTTTATCACCTTATTATTTCATGCTAACCTTTAAACCAATTTTTTGTGTTAGGTCATGAAACCACTGCCAATCAGTTGTCATTTACAGTAATGGCTGTGGCTCAGCATCCTGAAATACTGGAAAGGTATGTGTGCTCCAATTTACAAACCCAGCTTGCTGTTAATTTCAAGGTGAACTTTATTATAAGGATTATTTAAAAGCTGGGATCAACTCCCAATAAATTCTAGCCTCCCTTCCTAAATAAGCAGTTTCATAGTCCCAATACATTTAAAATTTTTAAAAAGCTTGAGATTAATTGCTTGAATTTCATCCAAGTGATTTTTTTCAAAGCCTTTATACAAAGCTCATCCTGAGCCCTTCTTGATTTGGCTGCACTGTAGGCACATTGCTCCATCCTGATACGAGGCACAAGTTCAGGCAGGCTGGCTGGGAATCAGTAGGCATTTTGCCTGAGGATGGGAGTCAAAGTCCAACTTGGTGTCTGGAAAATAAAAAATGTGATTTGTCAACTTGCCTAGCAACAAATGGGCATTTGCAACTAACATTTTTTAAATTTAACTGCAGGCTTCAGGCCGAAGTGGATGAAGTTCTTGGTGCCAAGAGAGACATTGACTATGAGGATCTTGGCAAACTCACGTACTTATCACAGGTATTGTAGGAGTGAGGTAAAATACTAGTCAGAGCTGTTTGGTACCACTCCTGCCATCTCATGGGACTGCCAACAGGAGCCCCACACTTGTAATATTTGATGAGCCGTGCCAGTATTTGGTCCTGGCAGTGTTTATCCCCAGAGAGTCAACAGAAAGGTACCGTGAGCCATTTACAGCAGCCCAGCCTTGTTGGGAAGGATGGTCCTCCAATTTACTTCCAAAATCCCACATGATTCCTTCACTGCTTTCTTTAATTATTACCAGGCTGGGAGATAGAACTGAGTTGCTTAATCCCTACCTGTTTAAGATGAAACCATAGCTGTATTTTTAAGAAGGTTTGCAACTTCAAGCCCAACCTGTGTGTGAGTCCCAGGCACTTCCCAAACTTGTAACTCTATTTTTCTTTGATTATTGTTAAAGCATTTCCAGTTATGATTTCACCATATGCCATTAACTCAGTGGGATTTGAGGACACCGAAAAATAATGGCGATTTTTTGCAATTTCAATTTTTTATTATTCAGTCTTGAAACCCTCTTCAGTCACTCAGGGTGAAAAAACAAGAGGTCTTGTGTATAGAAATGTTGGTTGGTAATGAACTGCGAAGCCAGGACTTGGCTACTCGCCAGCATTTTTGTTGTGTATCCCTTTTCACAAGGTGGGGGTACACTAGTAGCCCTCAGGAGAGGCTGAATCACAGTCCTGGCAGCTATTCTCCCTGCTTAAATTCCTTGTGATTTTAGTAGTCTGACATGATTGCTCTTCTCTTAAATTGCCCTGTTGAGGTGGATGATGGTGTTCGTACCATTTGCCACATCTCATCCCACAAATGACTGTGCTTTGAGAGTGGATAGATTTCAAAGGTGTATTTCTTGTAAGGAAAAGGCATCTCTGTGTGATCACAGAAATCAACAGGTTTCCTTAGGCTTCTCGAAACACCCATCACAATTATGCCACTCCAATTAGGACGAGGTATATAAGTCTTTCAGTTTTAAGACAGATCACATGAGAGCCTCAAAGCAGACCATTTATTTAACAGAACAAACTTGGATCTGTATAACTGAAATACAGTCACCCTTGGTCAGAGCCAGTCCATCACTGGAGTATCAGGGACCATGGGACTCCTCTCATGTCGCTTAGGCAATTCTGAATCCTTTTGTCTGCGCTTCTTTTTCATTAATCCACTCGTGCATACACACCATTAATTGCATTTGCAGTGCGATGCTAATGTGCACTGTTAATTAGGTTTTACTTTGATGAAATAAGCCATTCTTACAACTCACTGCCACCAAAAGAAATGTTCTCATTCCATTTTTTCCTCACTGTTCCCTATTAATTTTCCTTTGCCAGGTTGTTTTTGTCATTTTGGTGCTCTGACCTGGCTCAGCTACCCAAGCAGCAGAAACAGGACAAAGGCAGGAGTGGGAAGAGGGTGGGAGCACCCACTCATCCTTGTGGCAGCCAGTGCGAGAACATTGAGGGCATGAGGCTTCACTCTTAGATATTCACTTTGAATTTGCTTCCCAGTAGTTTTTCACTTAGTTGTTGACCTGACTTGAGGTGTTAGATCTGTCCAATGCATGGTATTTCTTACGGATTTTGCTTTTTTTTCCCCTCTGTATTTTACCAGAAACAACCAGCCCTGAAGGGGCTGACTTACAGGCTTCCAAGGCAGATAGACCAGCATCTGTTCCACAAGTCAAAAGCTCCCACTTAGGTAAAGCGAGAGGCTATAGGGAGGTGATTAATTTTATTTCTGCTTCCTCCGCTGTATGAACTAACTGACCTTTTGTGCTTTTCACGGATGCAGGTTCTGAAGGAATCGCTGCGGCTGTACCCACCTGTCCCCGGCACAGTACGCTGGCTGGACAAGGAGCACATCATTGATGGCATCAGAATTCCTGCAAACACGATGCTTATTGTGAGTCCCATCCACCACCAGCAGCTTTGAGCTGCTGCAGCCGATCCTAATGTAATGGATCTGTGTATCAGAGGGCCAAAATCCTCCCTGGGCATAATTCTACTGGTTCCTCTGAAATTTTGGCCAAAACTGGGACTCCAGATCACTTTTGCTTGGGAAGTGGAAGGCAGTTACAGTTTTGTACCTTTGACAGCAAAGAGGCATTTTCAGTATGCTGCTCCTGACTAATGCAAATAAAATCTTTTCTTGACAGCTCAGCACTTACGTAATGGGAAGGATGGAAAGGTATTTCAAGGATCCATTCACTTTCGATCCAGACCGATTTAGCAAAGATGCACCTAAGTGAGTTTCTTTTTTCTCTCAGGTCATTAAATATGTAATAAGGAACCATTACTGGAAGAGATTTCAAGGAGAAAGTAGAATAAAACTATTTTTCCATTCCAGTATGACTAATGCAAAATCCTTATCCAAGTGCAAATAGAGAGCAATAATGTGCAGCTTCTGTTCAGGTGTTCTCTATTCCACATGATACCTTACCAAACAAAAGACAAATACTAGTATTATTTAATGTTTATATTGAGGTAAAAAGAAAATAAGGTTTGGGCCAAAACCAGGTTGAATATTTGCCTTAATGCAATGCAGACATTTAATGTATGGCAGCCCTGGGCTCCAGGAGGCTTGAAGTGTCTCCAGATTGGAGAGGGGACAAGGGGTTGAGGGACAGAAGGTGCCATTCAGTCGTGAAGGTAGGCAGCCTAACCGTAATCCATGTATGGGAGTGCAATAGGAGGGATCAGTGATCTGAACAGTTGATGCTGATCCCTGCATCTAACTACATCTGACTACTTCAGCCTAGAGCTAGTTTGGTCTCCTGAACCAAATCCCCTCTCACTCACATGGTTCAGAGCTGCCCAGAGGAGCAATAATTGGATGGATCGTTACATCCCCGTGATGGGCTGGAGGGACTGTAGAGTATTTTTGACATTCAGCTTTGAAATAAGGTTTGCATGCATGAAAAAAGCTCTGTAAGCTGAGACATGCAGTAAGCAGAGATGATAAGGAAACTTGCTGCAGAGCTGTATTGCTGCTCTGAAGCAAAAAAAGTGTTAATTTGGAGATTGTTTTAACAAGTCAGCGAGGTGAGGTGGTGTTTAGACTATTTCCTTGCTGCTGTGATGAAATACTTGCTTGTTTCTTTACAACTAAGCACTCAGAATGACAGATTTGAACCTTTTTTTTTGCAGGCCGTATTACTGCTATTTTCCATTCTCTCTGGGACCTCGATCTTGCATTGGGCAGATATTTGCACAGGTAAGCAGAGGCCTGGAACGATGCTTCATAGTGATCACTGGGTCAGCTCAGGGAGTGCTGGCCGTGGCTGGTGGTGGGGGACCAAAGGCCACACTGATGATGCACTGAACCTCTTCCCTCCAGTGGGAAGATCCCCACCATGCCCACGACAGGGCATGTCTCTCAAACGCTACCACGTGAGCAGACATACATGTACCAAACTGGTCCCACATCGCCCATGGCTGCGTGCAGCCAGGGTGTCTGCAGGGAAGGGGACAGCAGGCTGTTCTCCCTCTGAACTCTCCTGGGTCACTCTGCTTGAATCCAAATCCCGTGATGGGAATCTCAGTCAACATCCCTTCGCCAGCCGAGGTCAGACAGACGGGGGGGTGTGCAAGGGCTCTTAGGGGCTGTCCTGTGGTTGCAGCTGGCAGGGTCAAGGCAGGGTAAACAGCTGGCAGAAGGGCACAAGCCAGGACTTGCTCTGAGAAGGTGAGGAGGGGGCTGTGTGGGTGGGAGGAACAGTTTAATGAAGTATGTCATTACCTGAGCATGGCAAAGAGCATTTCAGGACACTAGGAGGCCAGCTCTTCACATCTGTTTTGTTGAGTTTTTCTGAGTAACGGTGCTCAAAGTCTTCAGGTTAAAGTGCTTGGTTTTACTTCTAATTTCCAAAATGAGGTTAACACATGAATTCAGGGACATGTGCATGCCAGTTGTCTTTAAATCCAGGAAGCTGTGGGTGACTCTGTTCTTCCTGCCCAAGCTCAGTCAGCTGCATTAAGAGTAACATTTAAGTTTTAAATATCTGTATTGCAAAGCAGCATGATATAATACACTGACTTTAAGTATTTGCTGTCACTGATGATATGTTTGCTCTTTTCTTAACAGATGGAGGCAAAAGTGGTGATGGCAAAACTGCTGCAGAGGTTTGAGTTCCAGCTGGTACCAGGGCAGAGTTTTAAGCTCTTTGATGCTGGAACCATTAGGCCACTAGATGGGGTAATGTGTAAATTAAAGCCAAGGAGCCCTGCAAGAGGCTGCCAGGTGTGAACTACTCAGGAGAGGAGCATGACATGGTAGTGGTAGCATTTCTTCTGATTTTGAAGATCTTCACACTAATCAAAGGTTAGATCTAGGATTACTAGACTGAAATTTTTCCTGACCTTTCTCATCATTTACTGAAGAAAACCTTAGAAGAGGCACTCTAGATATATTTGAGCATCTTCGATCTGGAAGCGTACCTGGAATTGCAAAGACTGTTATTTTCCTGGGGGAATTGCAAAGCCTGTTATTTTCCTTATTTTCCTTCTCATTCTCCTGAGAGACTGTTCTTTTGGAGGAGTCTTGTTGGATTTATTTTTCCCATCTGGTTTACCACGAAGCTGCACCAACACTTGGACCAGATGGTCTAGTAGGTACAGTAGGGTTGGAAGTTACTGCCTGCAACTAAATGCTGCTTAAAATGATATTGCTGCTTGAAGAAATGTGCCTGCAATTTGAGCCAGAGGCAGGAGAAGGTCCTGCACCCCCTTCTTTGACAGATGTGCCAAAATTGCACACAGCATGTGGGCTTGCAGCCTGGCTCTGCTAGGGAAAAAAATCGTGTGAAAATGCCACCTTCCAGAAATATGTAGATACCTAATATGAGTTTGGGCCTCACCTATAATGAAACACAGGGAATTCAAGGCAATTGGTGCTGCCACTGGTACCTTTTTGAATTAAAAGGGCAAGAATTGAGTCTGTACACTGTCAAGTTTCCATGGTGTTTTCCACAGCAGGAGAGTAACATCTCGGAGCTTTCCATGGCTCTGCTCTTGTTGTGCAGCACCTCATTCAGTGCAGCAGTGGGACAACAGGCCAATAAGGTTGATGTAGCTTTTGGTAACATAAGCGATGTCATACAGTGTGGCTTATACCCAGGGGTACCAATACCTCTATTGGTAATTTAGTCCATCTGTGACTAGACCAGCTCTCCAATCCCTTGTGCTAGAGATCTGCTTATACCTTCTTAGACATTAGTAAAATCTCGTTGGGAAAACTGAGGACTCTTAGCCTTTGTGTGTTCCTGGGGGCTGACATGGTCGGAAGCGGGGTGCTCGATGCAGGTCTAGATGTGCTGGTGGTGTAACAAAAGGCTGAAACCTGTGGGGATGTCAAAGAGAGGGAAGTATCTCAGTGGGATGGGGAGTGGTGGGGGAAGCTGTGAACAACAGGCAGCTCGACAGACACACAGGCAAGTCGTGCTGTAGAAATGTGAAACACCACCATGCCAGCACTCTGCTCTGCCCTACTACTGAATGAGTTGAGATTCATGAGTCGCACAAACATGTATTCCTTTCTGCTATCTCTGTGATGGGGATGGGTACCTCCAAGGAGGGCTCAAGGGAGTGGTAGCATGTTAAAACCTTGCAGCAAGTTTTGTCAGACCTCATCTGCCCAAGAATGGTGCTTCTTCCTGCCTGCTCTCTGCTTACTCCCCTCAGAGGATGCTCTGCAAGCCCAAATGCCATCTAGCTCTCCAGGGACTGCTGACACAGACCTTTCTCCTGTTTTTACACCCAAGAGCTCTTGCCAGACTGTTGCCTGTCAATGCAGATCACTTTCCAGCAGATGGCAAGCTCTCCTTGTTGATGCACCCAACAGGATCAGCGCTTCTCAGCTTTGACAGCTCCTTCTCTTGAGAGACAACCTGTCCTGAGCCCCTCCAGGGCATCACAGGGCAGGAGCTGATGATGCCCTGTGTTCTGCAAACACCCTGCAGTGATCTCGCTGTTTCATCCTGCACTCACAGCCAGGAGGTGATCCCTTGTCCACCAAAACCAAAAAGAGCAGGTTCAGGAAAGCTGCTTCCTGGAGCCCTGCACGCCAGCCAGGTGCTGGCACAGGCTCTGCCAAACCTGTTGAGATGCTTCAGGACACAAGTACCCAGGCAGATCCAGCTGTTACTGCTATAGGATATGAAGAAGGTGGGGGCTGCAGCTTTCATGGAAAGCATAGAGAAGGACAGTTTTTCCTTTTTCTGGGGAAAAGAAACCTCTCACTTTTGTGGCAAGCAATCATAATCTGCACCAAGCCCTCTGCTAGGGATCATGGCCAATGAGGCAAAAAAGCAGAGCAAGGCCTGTCTCCCCAGTGCTCTTCTCAGCTGCTTGTAGGAGCAGTTCCTTTTCTTTTTATCCTTTTAGTGGCTCTTGGGCAAAACAAAAAAAAAAATGGCTGGTGGGGTTATTTTTTCCTTGGGTGCCACCCAGGCAGGGCCCAGTGCAGCCCCATGTGGTGTGCCTGGAGGCTGAATGCAAGAGGGTTTCTCAGCTGATGTGGAACTGCAAAGCTGGGCTGCTCAGGATGCCTCCTGCCCCTGCAGGTAGGAGCCTGCCCTCCAGCAGCTCCTCTTGCTTTTACTCTTCCCAGATGTCCACGTGTGCAGATGCATGTGTCTTTAGAGGCAGCCTGAAGGTCATCTGGCAGGAGTAAGCCTCTGTCCCCACAGGTGAGGGCACTGGTGGCAACACTTGCTATGAGGAGTCTTTATCAGAGGTGTCTAAGTCTTCCTCCTGTTCTGATGGATGGCTGCTGCAGGTTTCTTTGAATCCCCTCCCAGACCTATAAACTCTTTGCCTCCCTCTTCTGGATTAATGCCCAGGACTTTTCATGTATGTGCTCACAGCAAAGACTTCCCTCCAGGATTTATCTCCAGGTTTTCTATGCTAACCTAAGATCGTGATCTTATCCCCTTTATATCAGTGTCATAGACAAGAACCAGGGAAAATGCTGCTGCCTAGACTTCTTGGGACAGGAGGGAACTGGTTAGAGAAGCCTCTTCCTTTCAGAGCAAGGCAAACATCTTCATCGCTGGCATGGGAGATGGGGGCCCTTTCTCACCCCTGATAGTCTGAAGCACATCTACACCACATGTACAGACTCACCTACATTTCTGGAGGAGCCCAGCTAGCATTAGTGCCAGGAAGGAAGTGGGGAAAATCACCACACTTTTGCATGGGAGGAATATAATCCTAGCCCTTGCAGGAAGCCAGGAGAAGCTCAGAAGCACAGGATTCAATCACAGTCATTGTAATTATAGCACAGCCTGATGTTTTCTGAACAGTGGACTGCCTTCTGCTTCATCTGTAGCCTCGAGGAGAATGGATGTAGATAAGAAAGCATAAGATACTGTCCTTTATTGCTGGAGCCAGGTATGCAGAGCAGGAAACAGGATATTTAATTCCTTTTCAGGCTCATTTATCCATTTATCCAGCCATAGCCAACTCCTAGTTGTTTTCTTTACTGAAGCAGCTTTAAATTGCTGTGCAGCACATTTAATCACCATATTTGCAGAAAACCTGATGCTCCCAGGATGTGGTGAGCCTAGTGCAAGCGTTTGCACTTGGTGTGGTTATACGATGAGCCCTGTAATAGGAGGCCTTCCCTGGATCTAAGCAACATCTGCTATTGAAACAAGACAATCACAAAGCAGGTGTCCACAATGCATACCAAACCTATCTCCTCTGCACAGCACTCACACGCTGGCAAAGACAATAAAATCGGGCAGAAACTTCCTTTTGCTGTGTTACAAGAGAGAGATGGGATGGGATGGGTCCAGCAGGGCTGTTGCACCTCCTTTCAGTTTTCCCAGAAATTGCAACGTCTTGTGTTGTCCTGGACTTGAGGACAAAAGCACTTTCAGAGGAGGAATTAACATTTTCTTACTGAGGCAGTGAGTATGCTGTTCTTCACTCCTTCAGTGACATCAGGGACAAGGGAAGCACCAGTAGGGTGGGGAACTGCCCACAATGGGACACTGCAATCCTGCCCAGTATCTCAATAGGATCGCTTGAAGGTTTCTCCATCTTGCTGCCCATGCCAATGCTTTGGTCCGCTCTGCAGGACAATTGATGACATTATTTGTAATTAATCACTGCTTGTCTGCCTTGTCGTAAGGTTTGGAGGCTGCACTCAGGTGACTTCGAAGCTGAAGGAGGGCCCTTTATGCTGTTTTACTGCCTGTGAGCTCAGTTTTTTGCTGTAGGCTCACAGCCCCTCAACCGAAGGTACTGTGAATCAGAGAGGCTCAGGAAACAGAAAATAAAATGACATAAAGAGGTCAAAGCTAGCAAGCTCAGAAAACTTTCTACAATGTCTTCCCTTCTACCTAAGACCTTCATGTGAAACGTTTGGTGGCAAGGCCTGCCCTGCTCACCATGTCCACATGTTCCCATGCACAGGTCTGTGCGAGGTAGTGAGTATTTTTCATCTGTCTCTGACTCAGTAGTGATGGGTGTTTAATGAAACAGTAACTACTAATGGTAAATACCCGGTAACTTGGGTATTTCCCCTTCAAGCCCTGAAACATCTCCTGGCCTTGTCTCAGCAGGCTCGGGACACAGTAAAAGCTATCTGCCGTCTGCTGCAATGAGCACCTAGACCCTTCCTTGATGACAGTTTGCTTTCTCTAAATTCAGCACTTCTTTGCTCCCTTCCAGAGCCCGCAACACACAAGAGCTCTGTTCTGAACTTCTCCGATGGTTTTGCACCCTCAGAACAAACCATCTTCTGATCCTCCTTCTGGTTCAGACAGCAAAGGCCCCCAGAGCTCCTGGGGGTGAGACACAATGCTCAGGAGCAGGACCTCTATCTCTTCTCAATGATTGGTCCTCTTTCCCCCTCTCTCTTCAAAACACTTAGGTGACATCTATATTAACAAAGGAAATGTGCCCCAGACCTTTACCTGGCACTGAGGCAGGCTGGCACAGAACAGCCGTGTCTATCGAGCTCTCTTATCTTTCACCCTATAGTGGTCATGTGCAACCTGTGTATCAGGAGTGGACTCTGGCACACCTTGACTCCCAGATCACACCAGGAATTGTCAGGAGAGTGCTAGAGGCCAGGGGCTGCTCTGGTGGTTGGGCTACAGGGAAGATCAAGTGCCAGAGACCTAGGAACGTACCTGGCACTTCAACTTCTCCAGTCTGTACTAGTCTGAAGACTGCTCATCTTCAGGCCCAGTCTGTACTGGTAGGCTAATCCTGCTAGCAGGCCATTTAGTTCCAATACTACACTTCTCCCTCTTATCTTTCCCCTTTAGCTCCATGCCCTCCTTCTCTCAGCAATGCTGCTTTCCACACATCTCCTCTCTTTCACTCTGGAAATATCACCACACTGGTATCTCATGCTCCATCTGTCCTTCTCCTCTTTAGTCCATCTATAGGATTTGCTTCCTGTCTATAGTGCTCCCACACTGAGGTCCAGCCTAGGGTCTTGGACTCTTTACCCCGTGCCAGTGCAGAAGAAGTTGTTCAGAAGGTACGGACTCATTGTAAAGAACTGCTTCTTTCTTTTCAAATGAACTTTATTCAATTAGTTTTGCTCTCGCTCCATTTCCTCAGCAGATCACAGCACTGTAAGCTACAAGCAGACACTGGAGCATCTCCAGTGCCTGAGGCACCAGCAGCATCCAGTAATTATGCTGGATCCACCTCCAGGATCCTAGCTGGGGATACTGGTGCCAAGCACCAGGGAAGAGTCCATCTCCATGGAGTCTTTTTAGCTCTTCTGGTAAGGGTTGATCCTGGTCTTGCTCACCCTCGCTTTCCATCTCTTCTCTTGTTACCTTCCCCCTTTGCTCTTTTGTTTGCACAAGTCCTCCAAAGAACTACAGGACACCTAAATGACCATGTACTCCTTGGCTAGATCTTTGCTGTGGCACTTTGCTCTGTTCCCCACTTAAGGTGTCAGCTCCATCAGGCGAGGCCACCTGTTGTACCCTTGTCTGCAAGAAGCTTTGCACAGCAGAGCCATGATCTTGGCTGGAATCCTTTAGTGCTACTATAAAGCAAATAAGTAATCAATCATTATTATTTTTATGTATCTGGGAGCCTTCTCTAATACGTCTTGATATTATTATGGTGCTGAGGACAGGATGAAATTAGATAATACTGTACTCAGCTGGCTTCTATTCCCTTGGAAACACAGGTAAAAATGCATTTAATAGCTCTCCAGTGACAATGAATATTCATTAATATGACACAGACGTATACTTGATTTGAAAATAAGGACAGTAATTAAAGAGCTATTAAGGTTAAAAAGCAACAAAGGAAACTGAACTACTTAAAGAGCTGTTCTGAGATCAGCCCCTAACCTGTACATGCATGGATAAGCACAGATGCCCTGAGATTTTCTACATTATTTTACCTCTGCCTCCCCTCCCCAAACCCTGTCCATCTGGAAATGTCCTGATGAATTTGGAGTTTGTTTTTCCTGCTGTCCTACAGAGCAGCTGTGCTTGGCTGTGGTGCTGCCACTCATACCCTAGCTCACACGCTGCTCTGGTGACATTGAACCAACGAGAAGTGGAGGGGAAACTTTCTGCAGGCTTTTGGGAAGGAAGCTATTTACAATTGATCGCTTATATTTGTTATTTCTATTAAAATAGTCTTGAAGATCATAGGTCATGATAGCTGCTCTGATGTAGTCTCTGAAAATCTCATCCTGCAGGCCACGATACTGAAGTCGAGTTTCTCGAGGAGGTTTCACAAAGGTTCCTGTGCAGTGGTGGCTTGAGAAAGCAACCTGAGCAGTGCATGCTGTGTTATGGGTGGGTCAGGAGAGAGGCAATGGCACTGCTGTCCCTGGAGGGAGGCAAGGAGGAGCAGCCGTGTCCAGGGGCAGCAGCAACACTGCAGGACCATGTGGTCCCACTGCTTGATCACAGCCAGGACAAACCCTGTGAAATCTCATCCACCGTGTTCCACCAGTCTCCTCCCGGTGCAGGCAGAAACTGCGTGCTCTCAGCAGAGCTGGGTCCCTCAGGGACAGGGCAGCGGTTGGGAAATCACAGCCATCCCCAGCTCACAGAGCAGAATTGAGACGTGCATCCTTCAACCCAGGTGTGCTGGAGGTTACCACCCCCGGCCCTGCATCACCCTGCTCCCTCTCTGGGGAGGGTCTCCCACGCTGGTTATGCCACCGAGGAAATTACGGCAGAAATGGAAGTGAAGGAGGCGGAGAGGCAGTGTTATTTTAGTGTCTAACCCAGGCACGCAATGGTAAGTAGAAAAGTGAAGCAACCCATCGGGCTGGTGTTTCAGGCCACCCACTGAGGAGGTTACCTGCGAATCGCCTAAATCAGCAGCAGATACCCCCCCCTTGCCCTGAGCAGGCCGCGCTGCAGTGCCCGGTGCACACACGAGTGTGAAGCCCGAGCCGAGCCCCGCGTCCCGGCCGAGGTGGCCGTGTCACAGCAGGCAGCGCCGGGCTGGCTGTGCCACCAGGCTGAGCGATTTCCTCACCAATAACGGATCACGCTGCGCTTTCTGCCTGGATGGGCTGCTTTCGGTGGAAGAGTGTTTTTTCACGGAGACAATCACAATTCCGTGCTCTAGCCAGCGTACCGCTGTTTCAACCCGACAGGGTTTGTCCGAAACAGAGAGGCTGCCGGTGTCCGCTTTCTTTAGAAACCCTACCCGAGACTTGTCAAAGGCACGGAACGTGCTGTCTCCGTTCTCACCGATCCCGGTCCGTTTCGCATCCCCCGGCTGCGTTCCGCGGTAGCTTTAGCGGGACCGACGAACCGCACGCCCGTGCCTCGGGTGTCTGGCTGTGAACAGCCGGGCGGGAGGGGGGCAGGGTCTGCGGGGATGGACCGCTCGCTCCCGGCAGCTCCGATTCCCGCCGCGGGCCGACTCTCCCCGAACCGCTCCGGCTCC
>VZRW01005517.1:1177388-1220626 GCA_013398125.1 Aegotheles bennettii
TCGATCCGCTCGTGTATCCCCCCTGCCCCCGGGCGGCCCCGGCTGCTGGCGCTGGCATCGCCCTGACCAGCGCTCCTTCCCTCCCGCAGCTGCACGGGCAGTGCTACGATAATAGCGGAGATCCTGAAATACGGGTCACAGCCATGCTGGAGCTGGGATCCCCCCTGGAGATGATTCAGCTTCTGCAGACCCCCTGGGAGGAGAGATTCAAAGTAAGAAAACAAAGCAAAGGGGCTGTTATCAGTCGCCTTTAGACCGCGAACGGGGGGAATGCGAAGAGTCCCCGGTGGCTGCCGGGGCGAACGGGACTGTCCTGTCCTGCCGGGGCGAACGGGACTGTCCTGCTGGCGCTCTGTGGGCTCCCGCAGATTGTCCTTAAGTCGTTTTGCTTTCAGCCCTTTTAAACCACATTAAAACAGCCTTAGCCTGACGTCTGGCCGTTATTTCCCTTCTCTCTGAAGAGGTGTTAAGAGAGCAACATCTGAGAGGAGATGGCCACGGGAGCCCGTTCAGGACTGATCCATGTTTAATACCGGTGTTACAGTGTATTTCTAGTTTTCCCTCCGTTATAGTTCCACTCCACAGAGGGGCTTTCCTGGCCAGGCCCCTCAGAGGCTGGGTCTGACCCGGGAAAGCTGCCTGGCTGTGCTGCGGCGGTTGTTCCCGGTGTATTCCTGTGCCGGGCAGCAGGCTGAGCAGCCTGTCCCACCCTGTGCTGGGATGATGTTTCTGATCTCAGCCCTTTAGGTGTTGCTGTATTACAAACACTACTAAATTGCTTTCCTCCTGCTGTAGGTCTTGATTGCATCCCTGTTAGTGAGATCTGCTTTGTCTCAAGCATCCCACATACGGACTCCTCAGGAACATAAATGACTTCTGACATGGCACTTACTTTGGTTATAGCTTGTGTTACAGTTTGCCTCAAGGTCTCAGTCAGGGGTTCACTACTACTTGTTTGGTTCCCAGGAGCAAACAGAAGATGAAGTAGAAGCATGGGTACCTTAGTGTCAATAAGAAGGGCTTTGGGCAAAATAGAAAGACAACCAAGTCCCAAAATAAAATCCCTGTCTGCATGCAGTCTGAAGTGTTGAAAAGGAGCCTTGCCATCCACGCCAGAGGGGGAGTGTGGCAACCACACTCACTCAGCTGTGGGATGTTAAGATGGGATTCTTATGATTGCTTCACTAGGCAGTTAAAATAGCGTCAGAGCTTCCAGAGTAATTTTACTTGGCCTGTGGAGTTCCACTTTTGCTTGCAAACTATTTCATACTGGCTTCCACATAGTTTTCCCAGCACCTCATCTTCTCAAATCTGCCGAAGTCTCTGTAGAGCTGGAAACTCATGATGCTGGATTAGCTGGTGGTGAGGTCTGGTACGGTGGCATTAAGCTTTTCATAGTCCTTTGACTGATGAAGACACTAGTTCAGAACTTATACTGGCACTATCTAGTCCTGTTTCCTAACTAGGGTGTCTAAATGGATGGGATTCCCCTCTGATGAGCCACATCAGATAGCAGTGATTCCAAGTGAACAAACCCTTGCGCCTGCACAGATCACTATCAGAGGCAGCATGGGGTGGTGCGGGTCTGCCTGGCACACCTACCTGATGATAGAGTTCATCTGATGCCAGGGCTCCCGATACTGAATGAAAACTGTGGCGAAAAGCTACTTGAACAAAGTGCTAGTTCAGTACAGCTCTAGCTCTAGTTTGTACTGAGTTTTCTGCTGGATCAGGTATTGTCTGACCTTTCCCTGCTGCCAGAAAGTTGACGTAAAAGCAAAAAAGCTGGCGATAAATACATTGCATGCTTTGGCTAATTCTTCAGAAGCATGACTGTGTGCCCAAATTCATACTGCTGCGTGATGCAGCAAGGCACGAATCTGTTATTAATGACCATGGAGTCCCAGTCTGTATGGAGCAGCATGGGGGAAGGGAGGGGAATGTATTAATTCTATGCCAGAGTGGGAAAAGCCCTTCTGATTTCAGCTAGCAAATGAATATAGCTCCTGCAACATGAAGGCTGCTATTGTTTTTGTCACAGCTTTCTCCTCTAGTTCTTTGAACTGCAAATGTCTGGTTTTGTACACACACGTTTTTAAAAAATGTTGCTAAACTACTTACCAGTGAAATCCTGTGGCAATGTTGATAATAAATTTTGTAGCATACATATAATTACCTTTTAAGTATTAGATGCTTTTTTTTTTGCCTTTAATTTCATTGAATGCAATCCCCTTTGTTCTACTTCCAATTTAATAGCTGTTTTTCATCTGTTTTTCCCATGCATATTCATCTTCTCTTTCTCAGATTTGCCTGAGTCTAGTGAAACTGCTGTTTTACTTGGCACATTCCCCCTTGGGTTCAATAGTCCTCTTGGATTTCCAGCCGAGGCAGTTTGTTATGGTGGATGGAAACCTGAAAGTGACAGACATGGATGATGCCAGCACTGAGGAGCTGTCATGCAAGGAAGATAATGAGTGCACACTCGACTTCCCTACTAAAAGCTTCCCCCTGAAATGCTCCGCGGTTGGGAAATGTGAAGGAATAAATGAAAAGAAGAATCTTTTCAATGCGTATCGGTATGTCCAGCGTGATAGGAGGAAAGTCTGGGGTGGTTGAGCTCACACACTTCAATGTAGCCTCTAGCATCTTGCATTTCTTCCATGCAGTGATTGCCCCTCACCGCTGTCAAAGGGTAGTTAAGGATCACTTTGAAGCCAGTTTATTTTCCTTATAAGGCAGGACAATAGTGTAGTTGTTGTCTGGTGAGAATGAAGGCATCTTTCTTCTGCTGCTCCCTTTCTCCAACGCCCTCTAGAAACTTGCCTCAAAGGTTGCACCAGTGAATTTACTGTTTGCCAAACAAGCCCTGGTGCTTGACATCCACAGGCTGTGTTTGCTGACAGCAGTGGCAGTGCGGGCTACCTGCCAAAGCCCACCAGCTTTGAGCCCCCCATTGTTGGGAACAGGCTGGCTAACCCTTCCCTGGAACTCTGAGTCTCCCTGTGGAGACTATGGGCACCTGTGGAGGACAATGAACAGGTAAAGTACAAGGGGCTGAGACTGCTGCAGCACTTTGTATAGGCCACCAGCTGAAAGCACAATGACTTCCACTCCCTGTTGATGCTTGGCAGGTCACGTATTGGTAGAGGTCTTGGCAGCTGAATGTTTACACGGAAGGACTTAGTAAAGGATCCTGAATTTGCAGTACTCGGTGTTAAAGGGCAAATCCCTGCATAGATTATTGCAGCCTTACAATAATGCACTTCTCTCTTGTAGAACAGGAGTTTTCTAGAAGGTTCAGGGAATGAGCAGGGTTCATAAGAATGCCAAACCTTTTCAGGGCAAGGGAAAGGTCTAGCATGAGTCTTCTGCTATATAGGTCTCTTTTTTTGGTGGGAAATGCATAGCTCAGTGCACAAAAATGGCCCCAGGGGATGAGGGAAAGCTCTGTTGCGTGAGCCTTGGCAAGGTAGGTTTCACACAGCACTTGGCTACGTGCTGTGCTGCAAGGACCGAGCGTTCAGCCCAACTCACAGGGACGGTCTGTGAGATGCCAACAAAGTGCTCTAACATAACAACAAAAGCAGACTTACTAGTTGCATATGGATAATTGAGTCACGGGAAAATGTAGACAACTTAATCACTAGGCAAATAAAGCAACTGTATTCTAATCAGTCTGTGGGATTTTTTGCAGGTATTTTTTCACCTATCTTTTGCCACACTCTGCACCACCAGCTTTGCGGCCCTTTCTGAGCGATATTCTGAATGCAACAGGTACCAGCTAATGTTCATAAACTTATTTTAGAAGTCTCTAAATGGGATTTCTTGGAATTACTCATCTTTGTCATCTTTTTCTTTAAATGTAGGTGATTTACAATATGGAATAAATGAAACCCTGAAAGCTTTTGAAAAGGTTTTACATCTGTACAAGTCCGGGCTCTACCTGCAGAAAAGACCTCTTCTTTTAAAAGGTACATGATTTTGAATGCTTTAAGTAACATAACTACTGAAGGAGCAAGCAACTCAGTAACTGGTCAAATTCTGATCTCCGATACATTCAGGTAGTGTGTAGTCACTAGGAATGGCACCAAAAGTACCTTTTTTGGAGCAGCCTTTTGTTGGTTTTTCAGGGGAGCTCTGTATGATGGCATTGTTTTGCAAAGTAAATGCAGTGCAGACAATCTGGTCTACATATGGACATATGTTTGCACTGCTTCTAAATACTTTTCTCATAGTGTGCATCAGTGTTTCAAGTGAATGTATTTGGGATATCTTAAGCAACTAGAACAGAGTAGCAAACTTGAGTGTCTCCTAGCTCTCTTTGGGGTCATCTTATCCTGTGGACCAATAGGTCAGTCTTCTGGGCTTATATTGAAACTTCCCATTTCACTTGGTGGCTTCTGACTGTTGAGCACAGGTTATTATGGGAATGTACAGTGGGGAGGTGACAATGCTGAGATGAATGTGGCAGAGTAGCTGGGGCCTTGGTGCTCTCTAAATCTGTCTTTTCTGAAGACCATCATATTGGACCTGTGGATGGATAAACGAGCCTTTGTGAGGTGCATTCCTTTGAAAAGAGTCATTGTGTTCCCAGACTACATCTCCCTTAAGGGCTTCCGAACGGTGGAAGGAGAAGACTACAAGTGCTGGCCCTCATACAGCCACCTGGGATGCCTGCTCTCTGTTCACAGTGCTGAGGAAGCCGCCACAATTTGTAACTCCCAATCGCAGTGTCAAAGTTTTATCATCACCCAGCGGAGGACGTGGACAGGTGAGCTTGGGCAGGTGTGATGGGATACTGCCACGTGGTGCCCCTGCTTCTTCAGACGTGAATGGGGATGCTGCTGCTGCCCTCCTCCATAGTGCTTCGGGTCTATGGGGGCGTATAAAAGCTGCTTTCCTTATTCTCAAGATCAGATGGCTGTGGTGGTGGGCACCCGAGGATCCTCTATTTGTAAGGAGACACAAGAGAAATTATATTCTCCTTCCGCACCTTCTTTCCTCTACAGATTTTGCACAGGACTGCTAGGTATTGTTAAACAGTTACTTATTTCATGCAGAGGTGGCTTCACTTTGGTGTCCGGCTAAACAATTCCTGTGGTATGTATAGTCTGCAAAAACCTGTGGAGTTCTTAGAGATGAAAGAAGCTATGTAAAAGAAGGTGATTACTGTTGTTATAATTAAAAGAATCACAGCTTACAAGTTGTTATCCCCTTTATCAAAACTAAAGCCCCAAACCAATGGGTTTCCAAAATGTCCCTGTAATTAGCTCTGATTATAGCCTCTTAACGGTTAGCGTGTTATCAGAATTATTATAAACTACCTCTTTTAGCTGACACTCCAATCATGGGCTAAATTGTTCCTTACAAAGTGAAACACTAAACGAGGTAAATGAGTATTTTCACTCACAATGGTGCTGAAGAATTGCATTTTGTCGGTTCATGTGACATTTAAGAAAAAACCCTAAAAACTATGAAAAGCATAGTTTTTCTGTGGGTTTGTGTGCAGTTGGCGTGTGGCTAACTAGTGACATAAGAGCGCTTACACTGATGCAACATAAATCTCTTTGATCCGGTTTCACACCAGCAATGGATCGTGTGAGCTGTGAGTAATGCATCACATCTGGCTTCCTCACGGGGCGGCTCTTAGTTGCTCTGTTCATTGCCTGACTGGAAGGAGCCCCACTTGAAACAGCGGTGGGGATGCAGAAGAAGCAGCACATGGGGTGAAAGACCCTTTCTGCAACTTGGATGCCGATTTTTGCCATCCCACACCATGCCTGCGGTCTGTTAATGTTTCTCTTGCTGAAATTTTTCTTCCTACATTTTTACAGTGCATCTTTGCAGCCAAAGACGACAAAAGTGTGTGGATGAAATGCCGAGTGCCTAACTTTGCCAGCTAGATTAATGAGAGCTGTGGGAATGTGCTAGTCCCTCTTAGGGAAGCTTGGTAAAGCAAAGCAAGACGTAGAAGCCTCTGGGGCCCAATTGTGCATTCCCTGTGTGTGCTCAGTGAGCATCTGGAGTCTACTGGGAGTGTAAAGCACACCTATGGCAGGGTGGAGTGCCCTGCCGCTGAGCAAGCAGTGTGTTCTGTGTCTTTTGCAATACATAGGTTCACCTTGAACCATGCTATCTCCTCTATTAAACTTGCATTTTGATTTCCTTTCCAGGACGCCCACTCGCCTTGTTCCAGAGTAGCCCGACTGATTTAATACCGGATGCAAACGCTGTAGTCTATATTAAACGATCAGCTTCCTCAGGGGAAAGACTTTTAAGACAATGAGATCACATAGTATGGTCCTGGGAGGAACAAACAACTGTGGAGAACTTCATCTGCTGAAAAGAATGACATATTTTATTTTGCTTTGGGATGGGATCTCCTTGCCAGCTCAGATAGAGTGAAATGCTGCTGTCTACTTGATCAAAGCTCCAATTTCTCATTGCGGCCCCGCTAGCTTCTTTATCTGTTCCCACACTGCTGTTCTGCATAAACACTCCCAGTTATAGTCAAATATTGCTAGACTGTGCAATACCTAGCCTTGTTGCTTTGGTAACCAGCTTGTCAGCCAAGAAATAGAAATAGCTGCAAGGAATCCAGCTTGGGTAGGCTTAGTTATTTCAATCACCTCCAAAAACCTATGAATATTGCACCTTGGAGGAGGCAGCGGCTCCTTCTGCAACTGCTGACCAGGATTTCATACCATTGCAAATGTAAAGGACTGGATTTCAGCCATGGGGCCAAGGTTGCAGGGTTGGGATCCATAATCAGAGGTTGATGATGGGGGTGGTCTTCTAAGGAGGGTCCTGATTCAGTTCCTTCCAGGGCAGGGGACAGAGGTGGTGTATAGGTCAACTCTGGAACCAAATGTCTGGATGTTTGGATGCAGGATTTGAGTTTGACCCTACGTGATTTGTAATGCCAGCTCCCATGTATCAACCTTGAAGGTTTTTCTCTGTTACTTTCCGTGAAAGAACAAGACATTTGAATTATTTATGTATAAGGCGTTACTCTGTATAAGAAAGAATGACTATGTTTATTCTAAGCATGCTGTGAAAAGTTTCTTTTTATTAGTTTAAGTCTTTAGTGCAACAAAATGAACAAATACCAGTGTTTCCCACCTTCAGCTTACCTAGCATCATTGCCCACTCCTGAGGACAACCTGTGAATGCTCTATGCACTGTATGAATGTGCCTCATCCCCTTGGATACTTGGGTCCTAGAGGAAGCTCTGTGGCTGTGCTTGCAGGCTCACAGGTGTAGGAGAGACAGTCTGGTCCCAAGAGCCTCCTGCATCTGCCCTTCACTAAAATTGTAGATGTGGCCTCTGAAAATTAAGTGGGGGTTAGTATAATTTCAGGCTGTAAGAGACAGCAGTGTAATGTGCCACTCCCAGGAGTGCCTGGAAGCAGTGACCATATGGTACCTCTTTTTCTGTAGCACAGTCGGGGAAAGCCCACATCACCACTGACCTCACCCCTGCAAGGGAAGGTCCCTGGCCTCGTGCAGGAGAGCCACACTGCAGCCTCTGCGTGATGCTGTGTTGTTTTCTGCTTAGCCCATGCTGCTGAGTGAAAATGACAGCTCTGAGGACATCATTGCCATTGATTCCCTGTAGCCCACGACAGTGTGGCTATTTCCATGGGACCCCTGTAGCAGCTGGGGTACCCCTGACTGAAGGTGCCTGAGCTCTTGCCTGGGGTTGTGCTGTGTTTCTCATGATCCTCTCCTGTGTTTCCTGGAGCAGGATCTCACCTTCCAGCTCATTAGTACTCTATTAACCCACAACAATGCCATTGCACCGGGGCTTTCTCATGCGCTATAGCCCCTGCTGCTTACACTGAGGCTTGGGGACTCTGATAGTGAGATCAGTTAAAGAGAATTCCTAGTTAGCAAAACAAGGAGGCTCTTAGTGATGGCCACCTTGCTGCAGGGGTTATGAAGGCAAGGCTTTTTAAATGGACAGCTGTAGACTGCTCTCTCCATTACAGTGGGTCCTGTGGAAGTTGAAGGAAAGGTCCTGCCAGGGGTTCGCTATTGTCTTACGTCGACCCCACTGAGCAGGGCTTCAGGCATCTGCTGTGTGGTGCTTTGCGTTAGCAAGAGGTGATGAGAGTTTATTCCATAACTCTCAGGCTCCTGAGATACAAATCACAAATACATTCTCCAAAGCAAGGGTGAGGGCCAGCCTGGGGTCATTTCAGAGAGCCAGAAGCAGAGAGAGAGAATGCAAAAGTTGAAGTGACTCCAGTTTGTGTTAGAAAGATCTGGTGTTAAAAATCTCTTCTGGCTCAAACATTGTGTATTTGAGTCAGGCAATGCTCCTTTAATCTTTCAGATTTTTCCCTGCAGTTTTCATCGCATGATTGCCTGCCAGGCAGTCAGGTCCAGCCCCTCAGCAGATGATGCAGGACATGGCAGTGTTGCTTGTATAAATGTAGGTTTCAGCATCAGACCTGCAGTTGCCACCTGAGAGTAGAGACTAGATCATCCTGCCTTGAAATTTTTGAGCACGTGTTGCTTAACAAATAATAATAATAATTTAAAAGGAAATAAAAAGAGAAGTCGGGCGTCAAAGAATCCCGACGCTCGGTCTGCTATTGCCACAGCAAGTGGCTTTTGCAGGATCTTTAGTCCACCCCCTAGAAATGAGTAGTTGCACTGGTAGAGCCTGGGCCCCCATGAGCACATTCATCTCTAGCACAGGCAGATAGCCAGGGCGCAGGTTCATGTTCAATTCTGTTCATGTGCTTGAGACTTACAAGATGCTGCAAATATGCTGGTACACCCCGATTCTCCTCATACCTCTGTGCAGCTCCCCATGGCACGCAATGTCTGGTGGGCATGCTGGCTTCAATCTGATTTGGTGACATCTCTCTGCAGTCCAATGGTGCCCAGCAAATTCCGGGTGAGGCAAAGGAAGGGAAAATGTTTTATCAGCCCATTGCATCTGGAGCTATAGCTTGACATGTGTTTGAGGACACACAGTCACTGGAAAAAGCAGTTCCCACGCTGTTTCTTGCTGTTGTCATCTGCTGAGAAACCTTTTCCAGTGGCCATGCCAGTCTAAAACCATGTGAAATTAGTTCTCTGCTAGCCTGCAGTGGGCAGCTTGTGACCCCTAAGCTTCAGACAGCTCATGAATGGCTGTGGTGCAGCTTCCACGTGAGGTCTGTGTGGAGCACTCAGGCTGCTCACAATCTAAAGGGGAACCCACAGGAGCAAGCATCTTCTTACAGATTTTGGGCCCGTGTGGCTGGTTTTTAGTGTACTATCTTCATGTCCCGTCTCACTCAGTCTTCATTCATTCTGTCCTTTCATTAAATTATAACTGCCTCAAGCAGCTTTAGACTTGTGATGCCAGTGAAAATTTCAGTGCACGCCTAAAAACTGTATTTAGGTAACTACAGTACATGCAAAACTCAGATATAAACATTTGTTGCCCTTAAAACTCCCAGTTACTGGAGTCAATTTGCCTCTGCTATCGCTGATCAGCATGTCAGCCACCATTGTGGAATATGTAACAGAGGAAAGTGCTTGGAAGGAAACAGCAGGGGATCGATCACAATGGAAACCATGTGTGCTGGAGGAATAATATTTACCTAAATGTGTCTATCACATCTTCACAAAGGATGCTGCCATTAACAGAGAATGGATATGAAAATGTTGCCTCTGTAGATAAAAGTTAGGAATAAAATTTTTTTAAACACAGGCTTTAATATTCTTAATTAATCCCATATTGTAATAACAGAGATAAAGCCACATCCATGAAGGATAATACCATGTACTCCAAAGATAGAAACCATAGTTTAATGAATAGCAACAGATGCTGCATGACTCATGTTCAGTGTGTTTGCACAGGCATTTACATGACGGGTGACTTCATGACGGATTGAGGAGCGGAATGAGAGGCTCAGAGCTGAATAAAGGAAAAGCAACTCCTGGTGCATCAGACAAGGTTCAAATGACAATGAAAGTCATACCTGTATTCTTACATGATGTATTTTGCAAACTTCAGTGGTGCTCTAAGCAACACTCAAACAGATAAACACTCAAATCTGCTTTGGAGCATTTGGTAAAACCAGGCAATTAGCACAGACAGCTTTAGGCCCAAATCGCACATCTGGGTTAACATATTAATTTCTGTAAGGTCTCCTATAAATTCATGTACCAAGCACTGATCTTTGAGGCTAGAAGTCAGAGCAGTTTGGTCCAACAGGGCTGAAAGGGCTTGTTTGGGGTCTAATTTGAGGAATTAATGAAGTCTAACTCCAGTATTCAGAATAGCCCATCACGATGTCTTGGTAAGACTGTGTTCAGTTTTGGATCCCCACCTACAAGAAGGACATTGGAGGTGCTGGAGCGTGTCCAGAGAAGGGCAATGAAGCTGGTGAAGGGTCTAGAGCACAAGTCTTATGAGGAGTGGCTGAGGGAACTGGGGATATTTAGTTTGGAAAAAAGGAGGCTGAGGGGAGACCTTATTGCTCTCTACAACTCCCTGAAAGGAGATTGTAGTGAGGTGGGTGTTGGTCTCTTCTCCCAAGTAACAAGTGACAGGACAAGAGGAAATGGCCTCAAGTCATACTAAGGAAGGTTTAAATTGGATATTCAGAAAATTTTCTTCACTGAAAGGGTTGTCAGGCACTGGAACAGGCTGCCCAAGGAAGTGGTGGGCTCAGCATCCCTGAAGGTATTTAAAAGACGTGTAGATGTCATGCTTAGGGACATGGTTTAGTGGTGGACTTGACAGTGTTAGGTTAATGGTTGGACTTGAAGATCTTAAAAGGTCTCTTCCAACCTAAATGATTCTATGATCCCCCTCTAACTATAGCACTTGCAGCATTCTTTCTCCTTGGCTCCGTTGTCCCCAAAGTGCCACCAACAGCAGTGTGGAGATGGTAGTGATGAAGGAAAATTCAAAGAAGAAAATTTTATATCAGAGGCAACCATGAGCCCCTCTGTCTCCTCTGTAGCATGTGCTTCATCCAGCGTGGTGGATTTGCCCTGAGTGATAGTTCTTGGCTAACGGGAAAATGTATCAGATTACACCAAACAGATCTGGGCACATGAAAGAGGGGTGATACTTGGACTGAACAGTTGCCAGGCTCCTCTGCTTGAAATCCAGCTCCTGGCTCTCTGTGAGAGCTCCAGGCAACAGCTTGTGCTTTGGAGCCTTGGGACCTTCAGCCCTACTGGCTGGCTAACCCAGACAGCAGAAGCGCTAGGTTTACTGACAGGGGAGACTTCTCAGTGTAGCTTTGAAGGAAATCAAGATGAAAATGGCTTCTTAAGAAATATATGCTTGGCCTTTCTGAGCACCAAGTTATGTCCCTGCAGTGTTCCCACTATCACTACTGCCCTATCCTCACCCACTCCCAACCACCATAACCATTATCCTCGCCCACCTCCAAATCTATACTGGATGGCTGCAGGCTCAGGTCTCTCCTCCTACCATTTATTCATCTCCCCACTCCCCATGTGCCGTCCCAGACCACCTACTCCGTATCCCTGTGCAGACTCCCCACTTTGACATTCACAGACAACCCAACAATCTCATACACTTGCAGCCAATACATATGTGGCAGCATGGCTAGGGAGCCCTTATTTCTGTCAGAGACAGAACGGTCCTACATGTAGCAGGAGGCCACATGTGAGAGGTGTAACCACAAGATCAGTCTGCCTTAGATTTGTAACCTCTCTTTTAATTTACCTTTGATGATTTCTAGATCAGCAAGTGCTGAATACAATGTAGTAATAGCTTCCTGCAAACAACCAGGGCGAAAGCTGTGCATCAAAACCATGGTGCCTCAACTCCTTTGTGTTATTCACAGGGTGCATCACACCTTCCAAATCCAAGTCTAGACAAGGCTTAAAAAAATGCTAATTCCTGCATTATCTCACTTTTATCAGTAATTATCCTCAATCCCCATCAAAATCAATGGGAGTCTCTCATGGATTTTTCTGCTGAAATCTGTTGCTCTACTTACAGCACTGGAATTATAAGATTCAGCCTTGAAGTAAAACATCAGCCACCCCGAAAGCTATAAAACACCCAAATTTCCAAATTTTTGTATATCTGTAAGTTATACACTTACACATAAAGTCTTTAGCAAGTGAATTGTTTTTCTCTGCTGGGAAAAACCCTGCTGCAAATTTCCTCGCTGCTTCAGATGACAGATCAGAGAGTTCAGGCTTAGATTAAAAGCTTGATAGTAAAACCTGGGGCCACAAGTTAATCATCACATTGGGTAGCCAGAGAAGCGGTTTATGAATGTCTTGGGGACACTGGGGTGCAAAGGAAATTTTCTCAGATGGACAATACCAAGAAACATTTCAGCTGACTCGCTGCTGTGTCTCATTCAGTGCTGCTCCTCATTCGCTTGGTGAGGGAGCTGTGAACTCCCATTCTTAATTAATCTCGCCCTTGTTTGTTTCTTCTGATCCTTTGAATACACCAGAAACAATTCACTGTCCCTCACAGTGAAGTTAATGCCGTGGTTTGCATTTTTCCAGGCTTGACTTTTTCACTTTGTCTAGCAAAACTATTGTTACTTGACTATGGTCATTAACAATACCTCTGAAAAAAAGCAGTTGCACCAGCCTAAATTCACTTGTACTCTAGAGCAGTGTCAAACCCCAGCTAAAGGCCAGTTCAAGACATAATCTGGAAATTGCCTAATCGTTTCAGTTGGCTTGTTTGTTCACTTGCTGTATGGTAACAACAATTAAAGCCTCTACTGAGACTCTTATAAACCAGCAAAATATTCTTTGCTCCACCCAGGGAATCTTAGGTAGAAGCTGCTTCCAGCACAGAATAAATTTTCCTTTTTAAAGAAAAAGTAATAATGTTTAAGAAACACATTTCATTAGATAGCTTTTATTTTATTTTAACTAAGTGCTTCGTCTTTGAAAGAAATCAGTTACGTGTTATTTTAGCAGTGCTTCCTCCATCTTACTAAGATAATATGAGAGCATAAGGATTAGTCTTTCATCCTCACCTTCTGTTTTTCTGCTGATAGTGACTGTCATTCAGCACTAATGGAAGAGTCCATGTCCACAAGCTGGGTGATGCTGCCAGGGAGCAGGAGGATGGTCTGCAGGATGTCCTCACTGCGAAGGACCTTGCAGGATGTCACCAAGGCTGCCAAGGCAGCAGCCACCCTTAGACAGGGGAAACAGAGTTTGGATTCCCAGTGCTAGCANATTGCTGGCTCATGGTCATCCTCCTGTCCACCAGGACCCCCAGGTCCCTTTCTCCTACACTGCTCTCCAGCATCCTCACCTTCTGTTTTTCTGCTGATAGTGACTGTCATTCAGCACTAATGGAAGAGTCCATGTCCACAAGCTGGGTGATGCTGCCAGGGAGCAGGAGGATGGTCTGCAGGATGTCCTCACTGCGAAGGACCTTGCAGGATGTCACCAAGGCTGCCAAGGCAGCAGCCACCCTTAGACAGGGGAAACAGAGTTTGGATTCCCAGTGCTAGCATCCCTCTGACACTGCCCCACCGGGAGATCAGGCGGTGGCTGGGACAGTGGCCAGTGGCCAGCACAGAGCTGTGTCGCAGGCTGGCCATGGTTGGGCACTGTGCAGAGGGAGGTTGCCCACCCACCATTGTTTCTGTCAGTGTAAACGGAGGCAGAGCTCCAGCACCCACAGACCCAGATTGGGACCGGTTCCCCATGTTTTGACATGTTTTGGCCCATGGTCTGAAGCATTGCCCATCCTAGGGTTGGACCTGATGGTGATTTATGAAGAAGTGTAACTGCCAATGTGCACTCTAGCTTCTGTTTTAAATACAGATGTCACAGATTCTTTGTTTGGAGCCATGGTTCAGCAGAGGAGCTTCAGTACTGCCAGTCTGTAGATGGGCTATCTTGGGAAAGAAGAGTTTTTCCCATGCCAGGAACCAAATCAAAGTTGTACCTTCACCCTTAGAAGTGCAGTTTTACCTTGCCTGACCCTGCCATCCCCAGGAGGACCCTGAACTTGAGAGGATGGGCTTTGCACGTTCATGCACAGGAAAAGAATAGGGAGAACAAACAAAGCACTCCACCCTCTTCCACTTATGTAAGATCAGAAAGACAGTGTAGGCTAAGCCCGGAGGACTGGATTTATGGATTCAGAAGAACCTCGTTATTAAAATGTTATGAAAGTTTCCTCTCCTTTAAATGCATAAGTATGCAGATGAAAGGAGCCATGTGATCTGGCCACTGGCCATGCTGCTGCAGGCTCAGCCTAATTATCAGCTGCCAGCTCCGCTGTTTTTTAAGTGGTGAACATGATTAAAGATGCACAGACAATTGAAGAAAGTTAGATCGGTTCTTACAAGGCCTGCTTCTATATTATAACCACATGGCAGCTTGGCCTTGAGACTGAATCTGCCCTTACTAGCTGAGGGAGAAGAGTTCTGCTGATCAGACGGTTTCTTTTCAACCACAAGCTCCACGTGCTTTTGAATTCATAATTTTCATAGCAAGCTATTTGCCAAGGCAAACTGCTTTCTTTCTCCTCTCTAAGAAAAAGAGGGCTCTGAAGCAGGGGAAGGAGGCAGGTGGGACCACGCCAGCTGAGAGGGGAGTCAAACCACTTCAGAAGTGTGGCCCCAATATTTGGACTCTCCCAACCACAGAGGTGCTAACTTATCGCAAATACATGGTGAAAACAGGATTTCTGGGGCTTCTCCTTTCCCTTGGGACAGGAAATATCATCAGAAACCCAGATGGTCTCATGTGTTTGGAGGAAAGCCTCAGGCCTGCGGGCAGGAGAAAGAACTGGGACTGCTCTTCCAGAGCTGCTGGGTTTCAAGCCAAGTGTCCTCGCAGTTGCAGCGGCAGCAAGGACAAACAGTCTGGCAGCAGCCCTCCTTTTGTCATCTGTATTTGCAGGGGGATGGACCCTGGAAGTGGCAGACCTGTCAAGTCTCACACGCCAGGTGTGAATCTCACACTGTGGGCTTTTGCCTCAAGGCTTCCTGCAGCTCCAGCTGGGTATTGTGCCGTCCCCAAGCCTCTTGCCCATCCTGGGGCTCAACACCACGGATGCAACTGCTTGGCTCTGTCTGGGAGCCGCGGTCAAGCTGCACCATTGCCCGAGGGCTTGGAGAGTGGCAGGCTTCTGAGTAACTTGTTTTACTGTTGTTTCATGGCTTTCCAGAAGGACATGTCTTTCCAAAAGACAAAGATTTGGCCGTTTTTTAGCTCCATGATGGAGCATGGCACAGCTGCCCCATACCGTACCGAGAGCAAGTTGGTGTCTGCCCAACCACACCAGCCTGTCCCCAGCTGGAGGCACTGCACGCCTGCACCTCCCTTGGAGAAGCACAGCAGCTCTGCACAGCCTTGACCTGCTGGGGCTGTGCATGGCAGATCAGCACCCATGTATTCCTCACCTCAGGAGGAGGCTGGCCAGGTAGTAATTTATGCTGGAAGGGTGCATCTCACTGCAACCTAGTCCAGAAATCCTATTTCATGCGTGCTCTCCTATTGCTTCAGCAGGGCCTTGGTTTCCGTTGGGATTTCAAGATGCCTTGGATACGCATTGACTACCTGTGTACCCAGACAACAGGTCACCTGAAGAAATAACCTGCCCCAAGCCACCAGGTGCATCCCAGCTCCTGCGCATCCTGTTGTGGTGCTCCCACAAGCCTGCTTGCTGAGAGGCATTCTTTGGGGTGCCACCACACTGTGCTTCAGGGAGCTGCCACCTCTGCTGTGGAGCTGCAGTTCTCCATGGCCACTCAATTGTGGCCCCATGCTGCAGGAGCACCAAGCCACCGGCACATGGGGTGCTGTGCCCAGCCACCTCTGCCACAGGGGTGAGATCTGATCCAGTGTTTTGTGAGTGGCTACAGCAGAGACAGCACTTGACTCTTTGCAATCAAAGGAGAGGAACAGGCCCTTGCTGGGGCAATGCATTTAACCCCTGTTAGATATCTACACCCGCATGGGATGAATTACATCCTCAGAACACCTATTGATTATAGAATCAGCCCAGGGCTACCAGTTCAGACACAGACATGTGAAATGAATCCTAATCAAGGAGCTTGGTGCCAATATTCTGCTGTGTAAGCTAAGAGATATGGCTGGTGCTACTGGAAATGTGACTCTATCCTTCTGCTGAGCGAGGTCTTCATGTCAGAGGCTAAGGACAGGGGAGCCGGGCTGTCTCCTCACCTCCCTGATTTATGAGCTAGTTACTCACAGTGTTACTTCATCCTTTGAAAAGGAGCAGTGCATGAATGAATGTAGCTCTATCTTCCCTAGGTTTGGGCCTCCTTCAGTTTCATGCTGATTTAGCCATCTTCTAACAGATAAATTGATGGGAGACAAAGCTGGAAGATAAACCTCATTATTATGTCTCATAGCCGGGCAGTCCCCATGGCCCTCTGCCCTACTGCTCTGGCTTTGAGGTTTTAACCTTCTTATGTCATATTATATTTGTCAAGACATAAACCGGTTAAAGAAATGTGGCTCCTCTGGGCCAAAATTATGCCTTAGGAAACCCCGCTATGATTTTGCCTTCCCCTCAAATGTTTCCTGTTTCACCGGCAAGACTGCAGCACCGCTGTTGTTTCCAGATAACCAAGGATCCCTAAAGACCCAGTTTATGATTACAGATTTGCTAAGGTGGATATTTGCATTTTCCCTATTATGCTCACTAGGCAGTGCTTTCCAGATCACATTTTCTCTTTTAAGAATGAAGTTGTGTTGGGCACTAACTGCTCATTAAAAGCTATTTCAAAGCATAATCTCCTTCACCGTTTAACAAAATAAACATGCCTCATCCTGGAGATTATTCTATTGCAAAGATAAGCAAAACGGGCCAGTTATCAGTGCTAATTATCCTATAAAGGCCATTCCATACTGATCCAATATATATAGTCAGGCCACGGAAGTCTGTTTTTTCTAAAGCATTAATAATGCATAAGCAAGCTGCTCTTTCTACTCTCAGCCAGATGCCTCCGTTTTATAAGCCCACTCTCAGTAATACATTATCTGGTAGAGGAAAAGAGGATTAATCACATGCAGGGAATGGCAGGAATATATATATTTTAGTAATTCTCTGTTTTCTGTTCTCGGCATTTGTTTGCATTTAAACATGGGGATGGGAAGGGGCTGCCTCTCTGCCTGTTGGCTCTTCTCTCTGCTCCTCCATGATTGCTCCTGAGGAACCCTACAGCCTTCTGTAGGACTTCTGAGAGCCTCTTCCCTGCAACTGGCTTCCCTGAAGTCAAATGTTATCCATAGATTTGCACCTCAACCCTGCTATCAACTCACTGTTTATCCACACTCCAGCCATATAATAGCGTTCCTTTGGGGCTAGTGAGCTGTTAAATGGATTGGTTCCTGTTGCTGGGAAAAAAAATGTGATTACATTTACAAGTGCAGTTCACACATCCTTTTACAAACCTCCATTTTTATCAGTAAAGTTCAGGAAAAGAACATAGATAATTAAATCAGAGAGTGAGAACAAACATGAGCATCCAACTCTGGATCTGCCAAGCCAAAGCAGTGCCTCACCACTGCCAAAAGGGTCCCATGAACTCTTTCCTGAGCCCTGCCTCTGTGGTTCTGCCAGGTACCTTGAGCACCTGTGACCTGGAAAGCCAATTTCACCCACTAAAATGGCAGAAAACTTTCCAAGCAAAGAAATGAAAATAAGCCTGTGAGGTTAGCAAGAAAATGCTAGTCAGACAGGTGCCAGAGGAGGGGGGAGGTTGCTGAGGGGTTATCATATATTAGCAAAGAAAGGCTGGAGGAGGGGCAGGAGGACTCAGAAAGGAGAGGAGGAAGGGCAGAACTGAGGCAGGGGTGGCCCAGGGCACCATGATACAGGACCATTGCTCGTTGTGGTTTCATGCTCTACTAAAGATGCAAATCTGTGTTTCCGGGAAAGCTTTCCCACCACTTCCCTTGCACCATCCCCTACAGCGGGGCTGCTTCGCAGCCAGCCAGACCAACAGGCATTAGAGAGCCAGGAGGTAGCCTGGAAAATTATCAGTGTTAAGTCAGGGGAGCTCCCTGGTGTGGAGCATGTGGTTGCATGAGTGTGGTCAGGAGGCCAAGGAGGCAGTGAGAACATGGCTGAGAACGAGCGAGCTCCACAAAACCTGCTTTTCCGTCAATCACCAGTGCAGATTGAGGCTGACTCATGTGAATTAAGAAACTGCACTCTGGCTCTCCACCCCATCTGGGACCTTCCATCCCGAGCGTCCTGTGCTTTCAGCTGCTTCTGAACTGTATTTAATGGGACTTTAACATAGAATCGCAGAATGGCTGAGGTTGGAAGGGAGTTCTGGAGGTCATCTTGTCCAGCTTCCCTGCTCAAGCAGTTGCACAGGACTTTGTCTAGATGATTTTTTAGTATCTCCAAGGAGAGACACCCCTCAACATCCCCAGACAACCTATCTGCAAACACAATGTGAACACCACAATGCACATGCAAGGGCTACATCTTCTACAAGGGATTAAGAAAGACCATTTTAACATGTGGGATACTCCATTTCATTGTGATGCCTGGACTCCTGTGTGTACTTGTCCCTTTATACAAAAGGGCAACAGAACCTGCTCTGCCACAGCATTTTCAAATTACTTTGGTCAGCGTTGGCTTGGTTCCTCTCTCCCCAGTGAAGATAGCTCCTCCACACCCTGAGGGGCACTCCCATCTCCCTGACCCTGCAATCAGTCAGCGCAGGAGCTTACCTAGCAGAAAGCAATTATCTTTTTTTGCCAGGTCAGTTTTCTGCCAGTTTAGTTTCCTGAGCTGACTTATTGCATGGTCAGATAAGCATCAGTGCCAGCAACCAGGCATGCAGGAGGGACTGGGAAATCACACCAGAGGAAACACCCAATTAGGGATGCTTAACTATTGTGTAACTACAATTTGTGCTATTCATGGGACTACTAGTAAAGTTCTCAGCCTCAGAAAACCCAAAGTCAAGCAGATATAATACTGCATAAAGGGACTTATCATCTATCTGGGCTGTATCAAAAGAAGTGTGACCAGCAGGTCAAGGGAGGTGATTCTCCCCATCTACTCCACTCTCATGAGATTCCACGTGGAGCATTGTGTCCGGCTCTGAAGTCCCCAAAATAAGAAGGACATGGAGCTGTTGGAGCGAGTCCAGAGGAGGGCCACAAAGATGATCAGAGATCTGGAGCACCTCTCCTATGAAGACAGGCTGAGAGAGTTGAGGTGGTTCAACCTGGAGAAGAGAAGGCTCCTGGGAGACCTCACAGTAATCTTCCAGTACCTGAAGGGGCTAGAGAAATGCTGGAGAGGGACTTTGTATGAGGGCATGAAGAGATAGAACAAGGGGGAATGGGTTCAAACTAAAGGAAGGTAGATTTAAACTGGATATTAGGAAGAAATTCTTTACTGTGAGGGTGGTGAGACACTGGCACAGGTTGCCCAGAGAGGTTGTGGATGCCCTGTCCCTGGAAGTGTTCAGGTCCAGGTTGGATGGGGCTTTGAACAATATGGTCTAGCAGGTGCCCCTGCCCATGGCAGGGTAGTTGGAACTAGATGATCTTTAAGGTCCCTTCCAACCCAAACCATTCCATGGGTCAATGATTCTATAATTCTGCACATCAATTAACTTGTATTTTGAAAGCATGGTGAGGAAGCTCAGAATGATGGAAATGCTAAGTATTTTGCATTACCCCAGCTCTAAGAGGTTACATTTTCTGTATTGACTCATGGCCTCATTACTGATGGCAACAGTCTGCTCTCTCACAACAGCAGCAAAGGCAGACATGCGCATATTCCCCAGCTCTGCAAGGGCTCTGCCAGACTGAGGTGATGGCTGTTGGGGTAGAGGCTGTCACGCACTGTCCTTAGTGAGGCCCCAGAGGAGACACCATGTGCCCTTGGATATTTCATGCACCAGCTATTGCATTGCTATGTATTGCTGAGAGCTCTCTTCTGAGGAAGAGCTGTGCTCACCACAAGTCCTTGTGCTTGATGGATGCAGGCATACGGCTCCCATGATCAAAAGCCTCCTTTTGACTTGCTCCACCCCTCAATCATCTGTGCTGGTGGCAGCTGGTGGGCAGCTTTGTCACCATGAGGCTTCTTCCAAAAGCTGATCCCAGGGCTGAGGGTGGCTAACCCATCAATGGGTTTCATTTTCTCACAAGACGTTTACAATTTGGGTCTGTGTGACACACAGTAAATTTTAAAGGCACAAATACATGACGGGTATAAATAATTTTGATCACCCAGCCTTCTACCAGAGATGAATTCTTCTACTCATCTGAGTCAGTAGAAGAGAATCCACAGCCATGATTCAAGCCCACAGCTAAAAATTGTGAAGGAAATATTCAGCAGTTTAAAGAGGCAGCACTTCATGTCCTTCTAGTATTTTCTGAAAAACAAAAGGAAAAAAAAGGAGGACTAGAGCATTGGGTGGTGCCAGGACAGCTGTGGACTAATACTCCTGCAGCAGCTAAGACCTGAGTGGTACATGAACAGCACTTCAAAAAAGCTGTAAATCCGAAAACAGCTCTCCATGCAAGTGAGAAATGGACAGTGGTGATGCAAATATTGCAAAAAGCACTGGGGTTTAGAAGAACTTGCTTTGTGTGCCTCAGCAAACAAACTATTTCTGTTTTACAGCCCACCTTGCAGTAATGGCACCAGGCTTCCTTTCAGCGGGGATAAAAAATTTTAACATTTCCTTCATGTTAACAAAGGACACCTTTTAGGGCAAATTCCAAGAAGACTTGATGGAATTTCCAAGCTCTCCTTCTCCTACCGCAGGCAGGGATGATCACCCTGAGCTGCATTGCTGTGGGCTCCCCTCCTTGTCCAGCTGGCTCAGCCCCACCTCAGCAGAGCTGGCTGGAGCTATGCTGGCTCCATGCTCTGCTGTTTTCTACACAAGGAAAACAGCGCCTGCTATGAGCTGATTTTAAGCTGATTTAATTAAACTGATACCAATCTCACTAATGTAAACACAAAACAAGGAAAAAATGTATCCCTGCTTGAAGTCCTGGGTAACATAGCAAAAGGATGGTAAATAGGGTGTCAAAGGGAGAGTGAGCCAGCTTCTGCATGTTTAACTTCAGAGGCTGCATCTAGAGTTTGGTTTAAAGGCAGGCATGTAAGCTGCTGCCTAGCATTGCGAGAAGGCAGGGCAGCAAAATGGAGAATTTGCATCAGTGAAACCATTCTTATTGTTCCTCTTGAAACCAGCAAGTATTAAATTCCCAATGGATTTAGTGTGAAATTAGAAAGTTACCTGGAAAAGGTGGGAGAAGATGATGGTACCTGTGCTGGTTTAACTGCATTTATCCTCAAGCTGAGAAGCACAGGTATGGCGGCGTAGGAGGAAGCCTGCAGAGAAAGAGCTGCTGTGGAGCAAGAGCAAGGGCTGGGAGGAGGCAGGAGAGGCAGGGATGGGGCAGCACTGGTGATGTGCTGGGAAGAGTCCGGGCTGCCTGAGCTCAGGGGCTGGCCTACAGCTGGATGGGAGGATGTGGTGGGAATTGCTGTCATAGATCCACCATGGGTTGGTCAGACTCTAGGAAATGCTTCTCTACTTGGCCTCAGGTGAATATTTCAGGTTTTCTCTCGGCAGCTTCCCTGAAAGCAGGGAGACTCCAATAAAAAGTGCACATGCAGAAGTGGAAAGTGGACACTTACAGGCTTTCTGCTGCACTGTCTGGGATGAGGTATTGTGGGAAACAACCACATCTTGTTCTTCAAAGACCATCTGCTGTGCTCTCCAGAGAGTTTCCTTATGCCAAATGCACCATGTGGAAGTTTGATTCATCAACCAGATGTGCTGGGGAATGGGAAAGGCCACAGGACAGGCTTCCCTGCGAGTGCAGGGAAGGACAGATTTTGTGGGCTGTGCCATTGGTGTAGAAGTCGAACTAGCATGCAGAGTGGGTTGAGTCTGTTTGGTCAACAGATTTCCTTGCTGTTCATCAAAGTGAATTAACTCATAGAGCTCATTTCTTCTTCAGCAACTGAACTTATGCCAGTGTTGGGTTTGCCAGCTCCTGCATGCCATGTCTCTGGTGCAGCTCTGGAGGAGGAAGGGGATGCTCCAAGAGGGCTGCTCTGTAGGCTCCAAGTGCTTGACAGTTCCTTCCTTCTGCTGCTGAGGGCAGTGCCAACATGGTCCATTGCCTGGCCACGTTATTAAGGCCTGAGGTGGAACAACAACGTGTATCTTTTGCCAAGATAATCCTCTTCCAATTCAATGGACAGAGCGATGCTTTCTATCCTTACTTTCAAGTCAGATTTGGCAGATACAGCTGCCATATTGCTACCAGTCCATGACATACCCACATGGAAATCCAGCATCAAAAATTAGTTGCTGCATAGTCCAGCCAAGGAGAAACAAAGGGAGTTTGGGGCATTTTCTTTAATTGCTATAATGAGTCAAATACTAGGAACTGAAAATTTACTAGTTCAGATAATCCTAACTTGTCTATCCAGGCAGAAAACCTGAGGCAGTCACCTACCATCACCCACGGAGTTTGTAGCAGAGCTATATATAAAATACTGAATGTCTGAAGGTGTTTTTGCTGGTGTTTCCCAGGCTGACTATGAAAAAGATTTATTAACTTCAGCACAGAGCAATGCTAATGGTGGCTGCTCAGCTCCCAGCTTGGAGCTGACTTTTATCCACGCAGCTTGGATATATCCCCTGTGGCATGGAGAATACAGATCCATCTACAGAAGATTGGACAGATATGACAGGTTTCTGTTCTTGCACTTTATCTGTTAATCTATGCTTTATCTCCATTGGGATATTCAGAAGACCCTGATATTGCTGATAAACTAACACAGTTAGTAGTACTAACACGTACTATAGTAACTGGTTATGACAGAGAAGAATCATAACTTATCCTGCAGTAAAAGATAAAGACAGCATACACGCTGGGGAAGTCATATGCTTAGTTAAATTCTAAGCAGTAGCATATCAGAGGAGTCATACAATTAAATGATTTCACTCTTTCCACCTTCCATTTAACAATCAATGAAAGTTCTTCCTCCAGGGAAAAGCTAGATGAGGGGGGAGCGCTCAGCCCATTGTTTTGCCTGGAGTGCCAGAAAGAAATACATCATGATTTATATGTTAATGAGCAATTCTCGTTAGGCAATGCATTCTGCAAGGTGTTGCAACGGGGGACTGGGAGGTTGATGTGTCAGAGGAAATTAACTCATCAAAGCAAGACTGGGAGCTCCCTGGTGAGAGCTGCAAATAGGGCACTGGGAGAGTGACAGAGTGCTGGGTGGCATGTCCTCAGTTAGCTCTCCCATTGATGGCCCCGCCATTGCCTGCTCTTGGGCTCCAGCTCATGCACATTATTTACAGAGCATTTCACATTCCTGGTCGGTGTCCAGTCGATGTTGGTTTCAATTAGAATAAATTCTTATTGATTGAGAGGAGATGGGCAGGCTGATTAGCTCCTTGGGAAGCGGAGCACGTTTGGCAGAGGGTAGGCTGGGCTCCTCACAGAGGCAGGAGAGCACAGGGCTCTGAAAATCTGTCATGGAAGAGAAGTCTTCTAGATTAAATCAATTCATTGAAGAGTCCATCTAATAAAGATAAATGGCTAACTTCATTAGGGAATTAATGATAGGTCTGATTAAAAACCCCAGTGGGAGGTCTGTTGACTTCAGAAAGTTTTGAATCCAGCCCAACATTTGCCTTGAAGCAGTGGTTCCCAACCTTTCGGTTACTGAAAGATTCGTGCCTACAACCAGGCAGGAATCAGAGCTGACACTGTGCCTGTGCTTGAGCTATGAGCCAAAAACTGTAGCTGGAAACAAAGCATCTAGAAATGCCTATCAAAAAAAGGACAAACAACTTTATTTACATTAATAAGGAAACTTTAGATACTGTGGAGAAGAGTCTTAGCTGGATAAAAGCTCCAGGAGCATGAAATCACAGCACGTTTTCCCTTCCCTGTGTGTTATCACAAACCCAGCAAGATGTAGACGCCGTGATTGACTTTGCTGCATGTTTAGGCACCTGAAACTTTGAACTCGTGAACAGCCTGCTGCTATGTATGGCACACACCGCTGATCTGATTGCACACACTCCTCTTGTTCGGAATGATAGTGGCGGGCAGCCTGCATCTATTCAAATCGTTTGCACGTGATTAAAATCTTGGCTCTTTACCGCTGTGCTATCACGGACCTGGGGGCCGGCAGGTGCCCTCCCCGGTGGGGCGGCCCCGGGATCCCCACACTTCTCAGCGCCCTTCCCGGGCGGGACCCGGGGCTGGGGGGCTCAGCCGCAGCCTCCCGCCGTGCCCACACCGGGGTGACGGGCTTGGGGCTGTCCTCTCTAGTCCGGAGAAAAGGAGGCTCGGGGGATCTTATCACTCTCTACAACTCCCTGAAAGGATGTTGGAGCGAGGTGAGGTCGATCTTTTCTCCCAAGTAACAAGCCGTAGAACAAGAGGAGATGGCCTCGAGCTGTGCCAGGGGAGGTTTAGATTGGATAGTAGAAACAAATTCTTCACTGATAGGGCTGTCAGGCACTGGCACAGGCTGCCCAGGGAAGTGGTGGGGTCACCATCCCTGGAGGTGTTTAAAAGAGGTGTAGATGTGGTGCTTGGGGACATGGTTTCACAGAATCACAGAATCCTAGGGGTTAGAAGGGACCTCGACAGATCATCTAGTCCAACCCCCCTGCCAGAGCAGGGTCACCTAGAGTACATCACACAGGAACGCATCCAGGGGGGTTTTGAATGTCTCCAGCGAAGGAGTTGGTGGCGGAGTTGGCAGTGCTGAGTTAATGGTTGGACTTGATGGTCTTAAAGGTCTTTTTCAACCAAAACTATTCTATGGGTCTGCTTTCCGCGAGGAGTAACTGAGAGGCTGCCGGCTGCGCGCTGCAGCGCTCCCCTTCTGTGCCCGGGCTGGGCCGGTGCAGGCAGCGCTGCCGGTGCGGGGGCTGCGCTTGCAGCCGGGTGCTCGGCTCTGAGCGGGACGGGCAGGGCAGCTGGGGGTAGTAGAGGAGGCCGGTCTGGGCCCGAGGGAGGTACAGGGGCTGTATATGAAGGAGGGCTGAGGCAGAGCTGGGGGGTCCTGCGGGGCCTGGGGGTGGAGAAGAGGTGTGGGGGGTGGAGGGAGGAAGGGAGACAGGGTTCTGGGAGGATGGAAGAGAGGGATGTGCTGAGGAGACAGAGCACTTAGAGGTTATGGATGGAGGGCCAGTTATATTTTTAAACATGAGTTTTGTTTATTTTGACTTCTTTTCATATTTCTTTCTGCTATTTGAATAGCGCAGGTCTCTGTGTTCACAGCCAGTCTGTACTTGGACCAATGCTGTGACCGAGTCACCATCCCTGGAGGTTTTTAGAAGACATGTAGATGTGGTGCTTAAGGACATGGTTTAGTGGTGGATTTGGCAGTGCTAGGTTAATGATAGGACTTGATGATCTTAAAGGTCTTTTCCAACAAAACAATTCTCTGATTCTATGATTTACAGGTTAAGGCAGAGATGCTGCAGTGGCTGAACTGTGAGCTGCAAAACCTCTGCTTTCTCCCTGATGAGACCTTCCCTATCCTGGGGAAAGCATGACCTTGCCAAGCACAAAAAGCAAGTGCTCAGTGGGATCAAAAGAGAAAGACTTCAGTGTGAGTCTGTAATACCGATGAATCCACGGGAATAGCAATTCTGTAAATGATTAATGAGTCCCTTCATTATTCATGCCTGTGTCAGATGCTGCCAGGGAAAGTCCCACTGCAATCTGCCATTGTCTGTGTGCTGCCTCGCCAGAGCTGCTGCTGCCACATGTGCAGGTGCTCACGGGATGCCGTTTCTGTGCAGTTTTGCTTTGCCAAATGCGAGATGAAACACTGGTGTCACAAAAGTGCTGCTGAGACACCACTGCCTTTTTATGGGTCTTTTTTTTTGCCATGGGACGTTAGAGGATAGGTTTCAAGGTTTAATAGAGTCAGGATATTCAGTATTTGCGGCTCCTGTTGTTGGTCATGCAGCACATTACACAGGAGGATAGACTGAAGGATGATCATGACGTTTTCTAGTTGTTAAAATCTAAGAAAGGTCTCATCTACCATTCTGTCTGCAGCCAGCAATAAGGAAGGAAATTCCCTTGGAGTCCACACACAGAGGGGCAGGAATCAAACCATTTGAGCTGGATCTTCCCTCAGTCCTGGGATTTTCACATCTGGCCTAAGCTGCTGGACATGAGGCTGGGATGCTCTGCACAGGAGGGATGTTCACAGCTGACCTCTGTGACTCTCATACCCTGCAGCCGGAGCTCTAATTACCCACATCATTATCTCAGCCTGCCCTGCTGGAAATGTTATCAAGGACTATGAGGATTCGCTAGGAACACTCCCTCCAATGTAGGATGATGTAATTATTATTGCCATCAGAGAAGGGAATGACTAATAGGGACCTTCAGAGACTGTTTCATTCATCCTTCGGTCTGTGGATTCAAAAACAAATTTAAAAGGCATAATTAAGTAGCTCAAGTGCTAAAACTGCCTTGGCTCTTTTAGTTAATTTCTTTTCAATATCAAGACATAAAGTGGACAATAATTTCCCATCAGGCCAACATCTCCACCATTAATAAGTTAATGGAGCTTACATCTGTCTGATCTCCTGCTTTGCTCCTGCTGTGCATTTCTACCTGTTGTTCACTTTTTTCCCCACTGATTCCAGTGATATTGCCCAGAAGAAGTGACTGTCCCATTCCCATCTCATTCTGCCATCAGTTTGCAGAGTAGCCCCTCACACCCACAGCAGAACACTGGTTTTTGATGACCATCTGCATGACAGATCAGACTGATTTGGGAAGAGACTTGAATGATCTGGTGTGTTTATCACTCAGCATTGGCTTTTTTCACCAGTTTGGTAGAGCAAGTGATGTTTTTCAGTCATTCTGAGCCTGCAGAGGGAAAAGCTGGACATCAGCATGGGTGATTATGGTAATTACTCCCATTATCTTGACCAGCCATCCCTGATGTGACGCCATGAGCTGACGCTGTTACACAGGCTCCTTTGCTTAAAATATTCTGCTTACAACATTTCCACACAGTTGAGAGTTGTTTTTCTGTGAGGATGACTAAAATAGGGAGAAGTCCTGTGTAACACATCCACCAGGCTTTCAGAGCATGACCATGGTGGCCTGCCCCTTCCCAACTTACTGATGTTCACACCATCAACAGACACCAAGGGAGTTTCCCAGCACAGCCATGGTGTGGGTGGGAGCAGGGAAAGGGCTGTGTCTGCTCTCCCATCATCTGGTTGCAGTATCCCTGCCTCTGTCAATGAGGAATGAATGATTGTAGCTCATCCCTGCTTCTTCTAGTGAATTTCTCCTTGTGGTGGTCCTTGTGGTATCAATGCCAATTTTTAAAAACCATGCACAAACCTAAGACATGGTCAGGCTCCTAATTCTCATTAAGTGCTTTTTAGTATCAATTTTAAAATATGATGCTCTTTTCTGTTAAAGCAAGTCCATCTGCTTTAGGTCCTTTCTTCAGTCAAATGCCTTATAATGAGTTATTGTAAAAGAATTGTTCAAATAAATCCACAGATGCTTTCTGACCTTTCTGAAGTCAGCTTCCAAAAATAGCAAAGCAGGTGTCTGAAATTCCTTTATACCTGTATGTGTCATGGGAGGCTGTTAAAATTAATGGAGTAATACCAACATAAAGGAGAGATGATGAATTATATTTGTTTTATTACTTCCCCCAGTGCTGCTGAAAGATGCCAACCTGTTTGCAGGACACGTTGCAAGACACTTTCAGGCACGTAAAGACCTTATAAAACATAATACGTAAATGTAAAAGGTAATACTGAATATGGGGCAAACCTGATGAGCTTCCTAAATCATTTACTACATGTTCTCTTTCCCACACTGGAGACTAATTAATGATGCTAAACATTTTCATAGGATAGTCAAAACTAGGCCAGACATTTTGATCTGAGGGGTAAACCTGAACTTTCTGCTCCCTGACAGTGGTTAATTGAGCTGTGCTGCTGTAAGATGCTATACCCCAGCTTTTGCCTCATTCCTCCACCACACAATACCACTCCTGTTTTAAAGTGAGTAGCTGTTATGTCTGTTCCTTGACACCGTATTGCACAGCCCAGTGGCAGCAGCATCAGTCAGTGCAGCATCCGTCACTGGTGATCGGTCACCACCCCAGCTGCCACAGCCCCCACGGAGTCTCTGCTGGGCGAGGTTTGCGTAGCCCAGACATCACCTTCAGTGATGTGCTATGGGCTGCATTTGAAATCTGCTTTGGTAAATGAAATTTTCATACAGGAGCTTTCTGAGTTGCCCGGGAGAATAGTTTATACCTGCACAAAACAATAATGCTTATTAATAGCAATAATTTCCTGCTCTTAGTGATCTGTTACCACCTGGCTACAAGAAATACATTAAAAGTGAATTTATACAGAAACAAATACAATTTTCTCCACTTATTTGACATTTATAAAAGCATTAAATTTGTTTTTTGTTACCCTCCCCGGTGTCAATTACTTAATTCTTTACAGATAGTCAAATTCTATTTATGCTTTGTGATGAAATTGCTAAAAAATAGGTTGAAATTTGCAAAAGCACTAGAAATAGATGTGTATCCTTCATTTAAACTCAGTATAGTCATGACTATGATTAATGTATAGGTGAGAGAGGGAATGCAGCTTAGAGATCGGTGTACCTGCACCAGGAACTAAAGCGCTTTTCAGTAAATCTAGTAAGATGATAATATTGGTAGCTGAAAAAAAATCAGGTGTATTTATAATCTACTGCATGAAGAGGAGGTAAATCAATTATAAACATGCCCTTAGGATTGCAGAAAATCCACGTATATGTGCCTTTGGAACATATATATGTATGCTTGTGTATATTATACACAGTATACAGATTATATTTGTGTGATACATACATATTATATAGATTATATAGGTATTTTATACACATATAATATATATGATATAACGCTAAAAGAGTAAAAAGTGTGATTTCCATAGGTTTTATGTTCATCCGGTTGGAAGAATGCACTAGCAACTCCACCACCTTCCAGGAGAGGGCAGTCAGATACGGGCACAGCGTTCAGGAGCGGTTTGTAGACTCGGAGCACACAGAGGAACGGGTCATGTAAAATAATGGACATTTATTTCTGCTTTCGTGGCCTTACTGGTTGCAGTGCTGCTCTCAGACTAAAACATGACCCTGAAATTTCTGAACCAGCAGTCGGGGATTAAAAATCCTCTCCCTAATGCTACAGCCAAAGTTTTCACAGGGACAGATCTCCTGAACAAAGTCTCATTAAGCAGCTGACAGACATTAGAGTACTGTATAAAGCTCAATATAAATACCATAGAGCAGATGGTCAGTGGACATCTCCCACTAATGTGCTTCTTTGGAAAGTCTTGTGCTTGTGGAAGAAGGATTGTGTTGCACTGTCCCTGTGCTCAAGCAGCCCAGCAGCAAGTCTGTTATAGTCCAGACAGCAGCTACATCACTGGGAATCATTGAAAGGTGCTATTAGTCTCTCTTGTTATGCTAATGCCAGGTGGAAGTCAACACAAGTATTAATTGCAAACCTGTTCAGTCAAATTGCTTTGCATCAAGCAGGCATCATAACACAGCTGAGAAGCTTTGTGTTTTATTTTAATTAACTCAACAAAAAGGCAATTGAAATTAAATGTTTTCAGTTGCGTTCTCCAGTGCTAATCAGGAGCTCATTATCTTTAATCACACTGGCATGATAGAGGGACAGAGCAGGAGTACATGGTGGTGTATGCTGCAGGTGGGGTGAGCACAGCACGCCGAGAGGGCAGAGAAACTCCATGCCCATGTGGAGACAGCTGAGCCTTGTCACCAGAACCACTGGCACTGTCACCCACCAGGTGAGCAGATCCAGCTCTTGTCCCACTGTTTTGGCAGCCCATGTGGCAGCAATGTTGGGCTGAATAATGAACGTGCTCCCGAAGGTCATGTGGGGTTGTGCTGCCACCAGGAAGGTGGGTCCTGGCCCTCCTTTGCCCACTTCAGCCTCGTAAGGCTTTGACGACTTATTACATGTGATGCTGCACTCACAGACATGTTCAGATCATACTACATGGCTGCAAAATGATAACTCATCTTCCTAGGGGCCAGTCAAGGTAAAAGTTTGGCTGGGTCTCCTTTCCAGATCCCTCCAGGCCTGCAGCAAGCAGCATGCTTTCAGTGTATGAGCACCTCCAGTCTGCCCAGAAGCAAACCAGATGGCACTCAACGGTGCCAACCCTGGAGAGGTGATGGCAGTGCCGGGGCTCTCTCCATGCTCCCACCCAGTCCAAGGGGCCTCTTTCTCTCTGTGTGCAACACAAGGGACCTCTGTGCCTCTCCAGCTGCAAAGCCAGCATCCCTGGGCCGACCAGAGCTAGCACACACTGATCTATAAAAATGTGAGACTTTGAATTCTTAAAAATATTTATAGCTTACAACTGCCTCCAGTTTGCTATTTTCCTACATCTTCCTTTCTTGTCAGCACGAGGTGATTATCTGGGAGAATGATGACTCTGTTAGTTCTTACAGCTTTTGGGTACCAAGCACAAATGGCCTTTTCTATCTAGAAATCAGGGGTTTCTGTTGTCTTGCTTCTCCCTCCTCTAAGACCCCCATACCCAATATTGATGTCTGTCTCCTTTATGTGTTCTTCATTATTAATTTAATAATCACAGAGTTGTATTTGTGTCCATGATTTGGGAGTCATTTTGGAAACATCAAGTATCTATATGAGTCTCAGAATTTCAAGGTTTGATAGTTTCCCTATTCTTGTGTATTGCCAGTCTTGCAACATTTAACACTGATAAATCCAATGATGCTACTCATAAAATTACTTTTTCTAGGGCTGTAGTTATAAGCATGAAGCAATATTTTGCAGTATTATATATGTGATATGATATTGTGAGAGAGATGTAGGGAGTGGATAACAAGCTGTAGATAAATCACCCAAAAGAATGAAATTCTTGTTTGGAAGATCCAAAAGCCAAATTAAACCCAGATGCAATCTAGAAACACAGCCAGACAAAAAGCCCAATTTTGGCTGTGGTTTTATAAAAACTCATGAAATAGATTGATTTTGCAGAGCCATGCCACCTCTCAGATTTTATATATCTGGATCACTGATAAGAATAACCAGCAGTGTTAGCTATTGCCAGATTCCAGATGAAATAATTCACTATAGAGCAAATGCAGATGATCAGCAAGGTAAACCTTAGAGCCAGAATACCAAATACAAAATTCTACTTTCGGATATCAAAAGAGTCCAGAGGAACGTACAAGGTGTATAACCAAGCTGTACTGGTGGGTATTGACCCAGTACCCTGAGAGCTGATGGCAAAACTCCCACTGACTTCAATGCTGCCGAAGCAGGTGCTATGTGGCAGCCTGGCTCCTGGATGAGCACGAGCAGAGTCAGTGGAGTCTGTGCCAAGCCTGGAAACAGTCCCTGCCATGATGGCACGTGTCCCTGCGTAGGGCTGCAGGGTAACATCACAGCACCACATCTCCTCTCAAACAGAGATTGGGCTCGGTAGCCTCAGCTTTTACATGCTACAAAGCCTAAAACTAAATTCGTTCCTGCTCATAGCCTAAGATCCATAACTCAGTGCCTGAAAGCCTTTGAGAGCCTATGGTTCATATCACCTCCGTTCTTCCTGGCGTTAATGTCTGTGCATCTCCATCCTGCTGCAAGCTGATTTGCTTTGTGATGGATTCAGTACACATCGTATGGGCGTGTGTTCCATCGGGCAGATCTTACATAAAGGTTACCACTTTTTTTCCCCTTTTTTCTTTTTTTTCCCCCCCATTTGAATTGGTTGTAAAAAATAGAGCTCATCTAACATTTAGTAGGTACATAAACCAAATTGCTCCATTGCTCCTCATATTTTTGGAAAGTCTCTGTAACCTTTTCATAAAGATGAAGGTAAATGACCACTAATGTTATGAAAAGGATGGAGGTAAATGACCACCAGAAATATTTATCGGTGATGACAAGGGCTCAAGAGCTAACAACTAGCTGCGCGTGTTAGAGCACCAGCCACCACCAGAACGCCTGTGTTTGGATGCATGTTTGGATGTATTTCAGGTTTCCTGGCCGTAGTGTTAGATGCCACATAACACTGTGGGTCGAATTCACTCCTGGCATAAGTTCAGTGAAATCAAATCATCTGCCTTTGGGTTACTGGTGCTGAACCAGGGACTAATTTGGCCCGTGGTGTTTAATTTCGATCGTATTCAGTTTGAAGTAGCATTGGTGGTTTCACTCAGCAGTCAGGCTTTACAAACAGGAGTTTTCTCTTCACCTCCTGCTCTGTGTATCCCAGTGCATCTTCTTCCATCTTTGGAAAATTATTTTCTTTAGTCCCATTGTATCTAAGGGAAGTATTCACCAATGGAGAGAGAAATGTGGATTAGCCCCACGTCTGCTTGCCTCTCTGCTGAGGAGCAGGAGGAGGAGTTTTGCCAAGGGAAACAGTAACAGCGAGCACTGTTGATGTAGATAGAAGTAAAAAGTCTGCCCTGAGGACAGTATGTCAAATGAAGCCTCCTGTGCCATTAATTACAGTTCCAAGGTGAAGATGAAATATGTATGTGATAGAAGAGGTTTGCTTTTTAGCGTATTGTTCGAGCGATTTTTTAAAGAGACAGCATCAAGCCAAGTCCTCAGCTCATACATGGTGGGTTTTCTTCTCTTGCGGCTCATAGACTCTTCACGTGTCATTTCACGCCTGAAACACAGATGGTAGCTCTGGTTACATCTCCAAAGACTGACTTCTTCCTGGAGAAACTGACGGACTGTCTGCGGTCACATCAGCCCTCCCATCAATATCTAGAATAGTGAAAGCAATCCCAGGGTCATTTTATTTGTTAGGGAATTACAATTTAAATGGAACTCCATCCAAAATAAAAAAGCATAATGTGAAGAATCAAAGGTCAGCATTACCCAGTATTTTTGTTTTTCATATCAAAAAAGTAACAAGACCTTTAATGAAAACACAACAAGAGTGTATTAATTATAGAAGTACACTGAGATCTCGGCTAGGCCAGGAGGTCCAGTGATAGTCACAGTGTAAATAACCAGTATGAACCCACTCCTGCTCCAGACAGGTTACAAAGGGGAACTTTGCTATCGGCAGAGGGAAGTTGAGGCAGGGAGAAATTTAATCTTTTGATTAGTGTCACAGAGGTGATCCCTGGCAGAGCCAGGAACTAAACTTAGCCTGCTGAGTCCCAGTGGCAGCAGCCCTCTCCGCGGGACAGGCTGCATTCCTGCCCCGAACACCGCCGAGCAATAAATAGCAGCGAGCGGGGGAAATGGAAAGGAGAGCAGGGAGCCCTGGGGGCTCTCCACTGACGCTGGTGGTGACCTGGCAAGCAGTGAAATGGCCAGAGAGGAGGATTTGCAGCTGGGAAAGCTGTGCCTCCTGCCTCAGAGCAGTACGGGGGGGTGGGCAGTAGAGGCAAGAATGTCGAGGAGGAAGGTGAAGGGGATGAAGGTGACTTCCAGAAACAGAGAGATGTGTTTTCAGCTTCCTCCTGAAAGGCTGAGCCCTACGCAGGTGGGTTTGAGGGCAAGCACAGCCCTGCTGGGTGCAGGGAGTCAGTGGGCAGCAGGCCTTGCTTGAGCAGGCTGCTTTCCAGGACTGGACTAGCCCCTGCACTCCTGCAGTGCTAACGAATACTAGCTTGCTATGAATTTTTGGTCCTCCATATTTTTCTAGCTGTATCAACACCTGTTTCCCCCCCGGATTATCTGCGGCATCCCCACTACATCACAGCAGTCTCCTGCTGCCTCTCCAGCAGCCCTTGCTGCAGTACTGCCTGGCACCCCAGCTTCTGTTGTTTGATGCCCACCTTGCTCCTATGTCCCCAAAGCCCTGCCCATGCCACTGGCAGGGATGGAGGTGGCACACATGTGCCAGCCTTGGGGCTCTGTGTGTGCTGCATGTCCAGTCTGGCCCTACAGTTCACAGTGCTGGCCTTAAACTGGTCTGTTCTCTCCCCTTCAACAGAGTCCCAGATGTTTTCTGGAAACTACAGGAACTTCAACACCTTTCAGACTTCGTCGTTGCTTGGGACTACCTGTGGGACGAGGATTTATTACTGAAGGGACTGTGCAAATCTTGTTTCTGGAGGAAATGGTGATGAAAAGGAACATAAAATTGGCAAGAAAGCACTGGGCCAAACTCTGCCTTTGGTTGAATGGGTGGAGCCTTGGTTATTTCAGTGACAGCAGCATGTGCCTTTCCAAGGGCTCACTTGAACCTGAGGAGCCTCCCAGAAGAAGAACAAAGACTTTAGGAAAGGGGAATCAGTGGCAAAGGTGTGACTGGCCAGGCTATGACCACGGGGAGGAGCAGGGAAGGGAGCTGTAACCTTTTAAAATGAGCAGCCAGGTTTCTGAACGCATGCCTGCTGGAAAGAAAAATGTACTTTTCTTTCTCTCCCTTCCCTTCCCCCACTGAAGAACTGAGCTCGAAGGAAAAAAATTCTCTCCAAATGGAAATATGATTGCCACATTGCCCTTTGCAAAAGAAACAACTTGACATTTGACCATACGTGGAATTTCCTTAGATGTGGGCTCTGCTGTGAGACAGATTGCTCTTAGGCTCCTGCTGCTTTCCAAATTAAAAGAAAAAAAAAATCATTGGTGGTTTAATTTTCAGCTGCAGCCTTTGGGCTTCTCTGGTCTACTCTGTGCAAGTTTAACATCCATTAGTAAGGTTTTGGAACTTTAAAGTATAATTTTGTGATAACATGCGACTAACTGTACACTGATACTGTACTTTAAGAGTGCCAGGATCCCTGATTAGTCCACATTAGCTGCTGCAGTGATGGCCTGGGGATGGCACTTCAGCACATCTGACTGCTCTGCACTACCTAATGATGATTTTGTGTGCAGGCCCTGATGTTTAGCTGTATCCCAGGGTTTCAGAGGCAAGTGTTCCTCTGCTTCTACCAATTCCTTTCATTTTTGTGGATTAATAAAGTGATAGGTGAGGAATGGGTCCAGGATACAGAAAGAATACTGGCTTGGGTTTGTGCCAAAGTAGAATAAAGGCAGAGTGTGGACAAGGCATCACTGAGAACTGCAAGAGCAGCCCTGGAGGATGTCAAGAGGCAGCAGCAACCCTGGCTCTGCCCTAAGATGACAGCTCCTGGGTTTGTTTAACTGCACGTGAAAATGCTGGGATTCCCCTAACAGCTCCACTCCAGTGAGGGCACGATGCCTGTGTGCAGAAATAACAGTGGGAGAAATTCAGGCCCCAGATTAGCCCTGGATGGGAACTGGAGAGTAAGCAGGAAGAAGCAGCTTCGTGCATCAAATTAGGAATTTGCAAGGAAGCTTGTGCTTACAATTTCAAAGCAGAAAACTTTTGATCTGTGCTTCCTGAATGCCTCCAGCTCCCAGGGCAGGCTGGGACATTTGCTTGTATATTGAAAGAAGCACTTGCTTCCAGACTATTGAGTATTTCAGGAACAGTTGTAAAATATTTCAGTCAGAGAAGTGACTGCAGCTTACCAGAGAGTAACCCCAGTCAGGTGGACTACAGGCAAGTCACAAATCTTCCCCAGCTCTGTGGCCATGCAGCCAGGCTGGTGAGTGCACAAAGGGGACTTCTGGACCACCTGCATCACTTCAGTGTACTGAGGCAGGGATTTCTGTCAAGTGAAAGGATGTCACATACTTAAAGACCCTTTTCCAGCAGTCCTGCAGCAAAGGACCAAAACTTCAAGACATCAGTGCTAGGCACATCATCAGTCCTCTAGATAAAAATATTTTTCTATTCATTGAGATTTCTAATAAAAAGGAAAATTAAAAATTCTCGTATTTTTCGTGAGCTTTGAATGGAAACACAGATTTTTATTTTCTCTTTCCTTTCTTTTGATAACAATAAGCAAATGAGCTTTATTGAGAGTTTCCTGTTTGCAAGCAGAGCTCCAATTTGACAGCTTGATTTAGTGATTTCTGTTTGCCCCTTGCCCATGGTGGAGCAGGGACCAGGCTCCCCTGCCACGTCACCATGGCCTCATGGGGTGATTCTAAGAAAGTCACTTCACCCCTTTCCAGGATTTCCTCCTCTCTGTGCTGGTGTCAGGGTGGGGGAGTTTGATCCCACGGGGCTCTGAGTGCCTGTCACCCTGCATTGCCTCTCCCAGCACAGCCGCTGTGCATCTCAGCCCAGACTTCCCACCCCCGGAGCTAAGAATCTCACCACACCAAGGCAGTGTTGAAATTCTCCTTGAGGCAGCTGGAGGTGTGCGTAGTGAAAAACATCACTATCGTAGAACCTAAACCAAACCAAATCCTGTTTTCAATGAAAAGTGCTTGAAAGTACTATCTATGTGCTATTAAAGCAGTCACAAGGGAGCTTTCCCTTGGTCCCAGCGTGATTTACAGAGGTCACTTACGTGGTAATAATCTGCTTTATTCGCTATTCCCAAGGAGTCTTGTCCTCTACAGAAACTGCTAACAAGGTCATGGCTTCCGTTAATTGTGACTGTGTTTATTGTAAGACAGAGGCAGTTCCAAATGACTAAGAATGCAAACTTAGATCATTCCTGCTGTCAAACACCAGTGACGAATGTTTGTAAAGCAGCAAATGAAAGTAGGCTGTAAAGGGCACCATGTTACAAACTTCATAGATAAATAATTTTCCCTGCTGTTCAGCTCTGATTCCATTAGCAATTCCTTAATTAATTCTGTCTCCTAGCACGGCAGACCTTCCCTTAGTGTTGTGGAGACAGCAGTTGCTTTGGTAAAGAAGATCAGCTGGACGGATGATCAGCTCTGTGGTGCTCTCTTCCTGCTGCTGGTTATTCCCAAAAGCATAGTTTGCTCCTGTTCCAAGTTTGGGATGAAACCCCGATCTTTTGGTTACCTCTTGTGGCTAACCTTGGCCAGTGACAATTTTAATGATGTATTTTCAGGTTGGTGAAGGCATCTTGCTATGCTTTGACATAGCACCAAGCAGGGAGAAAGTCTTGGAGGTGAGAATGGAAATGAGATGTCATTAATTTGAAGGTAGGCCTGTGTTTGGCTGTTGTAAATATTCCATGTTGGTAATGTGTTCTCTGGGCCTGGCTTTAATATAGACTGAAGGTAGCTGAAGGTGTGGTCTATCTCTGACCTGTGGTGGAGGGAGGAGGCTTTCACTGCCTCAAAACGTTATCTCGGTGTTCCTAGGATAAGCCAATAACTCAGTGTCTGACACCTCACCTTCCTTTATCAGCAAACCAATATCCTTGATCACAGAGGGCTGCAATTAGTCCCCAGGGCACCGATAGTACATGATGAACGCTGTGGCTTCTGCCTTCCTAAAGGAAAATAGTACACCTCTGTAATTCCTCTTGGGATTTTCCAGCTCTGAAGCCTTTGTCAGCTAACCTTGGGCATACAAGCTGTCTAGGGAAGTTATTGATTCCTCTCGTCTCCACCTCCTTGCCTAGTTAGGCTGATTTATAGGAGATTTGGTAGGAACCACTAAAAAAGTGGCGGGGCTCATTAATATGTGAATCTTTTAAAAACTTCAGTCATTGCAGGGACCATCTGTTTGCCTGAGTGTTATTTTTGCAGCTGCCCAATCAGATTTGCAACACTCTCACCTTCTCTTCAAACCCACCACATGATACCATAATATTTACATTCAGGGCTCGACACTACTTTTTTCCACCAGCTCTGTGCAGAGCCAATGCAGCTACTCTCAGCTGTGCGAGACTCAATCCCACTGAAATAAACAGCAATAATGCCATTAAAACCAGAAGCAGCAAGATCAGATTGAATCGTATAATTTTTTGTGACTTTTTATGTTCACTAGGAGACTATTCAGTTACACCTGGAACATTTACAGAGGGAACTCCCACTAACACTAGTTGCAACTGTGCATGAAAATCTACCATGTATGGATGGGAAAACAGCTTCAGCCATGGTCCCCCTGTGCTGGGTAACACAGCAAAGAGCCACTTGTGTTTATCAGCAAATGCCAAAAGCTGGACTCATGCTGTCTTGCTCACCTTCTCTCCATCCTTGTGTAAATGTATTTCATTTGAGCACTAGGGCAGGCTCATTTTGGTACCTGATGTGTCAGGATACATCGTCAGCAACAACTGTGACAGCTCAGAAGCCAATTTTGGAGTTTAGATGTAGTTTTTCTATTTCCTCACATAATTTCAACGGCCTTTCATAACTCCTCCCCAGAGAATGCAACTGCTTATAAATTAAATGACACTAAAATGCCACCAAGATTCAGACTATCCTCTCTTTCCTTCTTTAAAATAAATTCTCTTCCAGGTCTTTGATCTTCTTATTTACTGTATATCTGCACGTTTGCATTAAGTGTTTTCTCTGTGAGCCAGCAATTATCACTGGTAAGGTTCACATTTCTTGGAGACAGCTGGAATTTCTCCCCCATTTTCTCTTTGAATGTGCAAAATTATTTTCCCTGCCATTGGCTTGGCGTCACCTGACATAGTTAATCTTCTAATCTTCTCTCGGGGGTGACATCAGAGGAGATGATGGAGACGTTTCCTTTCTTGAATAGAAAGCTCAGATTCAATTGTGACTAGTGAAAATCTTATTAATAAAATTTTTAAAAATACAAATTAATGCAAAATGATGGTATACCTAGTTATTTTGGGGGGCTGCTATTATTTTTGTATGTTGTTTCCTAGAGAACTCTTTTAGCTGTCAGCTGTTTCTTGCCTTTTTTCACTCACTTTCCCTTCACTGGATGCACTCGCATGAGATCCTGTCAGTGCTTCTCTTGTGATTGCATTATTACACTCCACGTCCATCAAGTTGAAATGTGAACAGAATGTGTCAGAAAACAATAATGAAATAAAATCCCAATTATTGGGATTTGCTGGGTGCTAGACTTCTAGCATGAGCCTGGTTGCTTTCCTTGGGGCAGGCTTCTGCAGTGCAGCGGTTCAGGCCCATCTGACCAACAGCTCTGGAGTAATTTCTCTGCCACATGTGCATGTGGCACAGCATCCCACGGACCTGGGATCTGGTCCCATAGATATGGCCGGGACTGCACCAAGGACTTGCCAGTGACTCAGGAGATGAGGGGCTGGCCGTGGGGTGGGTAGTGTCTGGCCAGCATGGTCCCCTCTTGCTTCTGGGTGCAACTCTTTATCTGCTTTATCTTGGTGCAGTTCAAAAGCTGTAGTTAATTCTACCCCTTACACTAGAGGACAGAAAGACACATGCTCTCCCCACCAGCTGCAGGGTTTTTCAAGAAGGGAAAACCAGTCTTTGCTAACAAATCACTAGCAAAGCACTAGGAGCCAAAGTCTTAAAGCACGTGCTGAATTTATTCAGCTCATCTGTCTGTGCTGGCAGGAATGTTTAGCTTGTCTGAGCGTGGGTTGTGCTCCAGAACCGTCCCAGTGCCTTCGGACCATCCCCACCTGCAGGACTGTGTTTGGGGTCTTCAGTCCTCTGAGAGAAGATCACCCACGTCCTGATCCCAATCTGCTTATATCAGCCTGCAGTTTCTCTTCTAGCCCTCTCTCTCCCCTCCCCCTGCCCAGGCAGGCATGAATCCTCCCATACCCAACAGGCAGAAATCTCTTCACATGGCAGGAAAAAACTCAATGGAATTTGCATAAATTAGAAGGGAGAAGCGCATTTCAGTCATCCTCTATTTAAACTCCGTGGAAATCAGGCTGATGTGAGATGTAAATGCCTGCCAAAGCAGGCAGTAAGGTGCTTGCTTCAGTCTCATAGAAAATTGCAGATTTAATAATCAGATCTGACTTGGTTAGATAAAGAAATCATTCTCATTTCTCATGATTTCCCTCTGCCGGGAGACAGAAAGGCAGAGGGAAGGAGAACAATTCATCTGTGCTCCTACAGCGGCGATGCGCGTAGCAAATCCCTTCCACTGGTAATGTTAGCAGGCAGCCAGCGGCTGGCATGGCCTGAGATCCCACAGTGAGAAGTGCAGCTCCCTGCTTTTCCTACAAGGTTTGGACCAGACTGCCTCCGTTCTTGGCTGAGTGAGGAGCGAGTCAGCAATAGCAAAAGCCCAGGTCCGGCTGGGAGCTTTCCGGTGGATCTGGCTCTTTGCAGGGTCAGATGGCTGAGCCCGTCAGGTTGTGGAGAAAATTATGACCCCCCATGGGCTTTAAAACCTTAAAGACCATATTTTCCAAGGCATTTAGGCACTTGGATCAGGAGCATAATGGAATGTAAACACCTAGGTTAAAAACTAAGTCCTGCTATGTGTCCTACTCACGTAGGTGACAGATAGTATTTGGGCACTAAGGAGACTGTGTAACATTATAGGTGCCCTGCACCCAGCTTTCCCCACATACGTCCTCTTTCCCCAGGCATATCAGCTCAGCTCCAGCTTCTTGGTATCTCAAAAGTCCTTTGCACAGTCCAGACTCTGGGTTACATCAGCAGGATTTGTGGCATAAACAGCAAACAAGTAATATATATTTCTTCCTGGAAAGCTGAGGAGAGGCGTATGGCCACTCTAGCAAGTGCTGAAGTATTTCAAGATGCATCAGGGGAATGTAACAGTCTTCCATAGGAGACCCAACGAGTCAAGGCAAACCTTCTTTAGGAAATACTGCAGTGACTTCCTTCCATAAGCTACATTCACCATCCCGCTCACAGTATTTGTCATGGATTTTATGCAGAGGAGTATCTGTCAGGTAATAATATGAGGCAGACAGATTCATCACCAAGACTAAATGAGAGTAGTTATTAACAGATATTTAGCACATTTCCCACATTAGTTTAATATCTGCTAAAATTATAAGGGTTTTACTTCTCACCTTGTATTGTTTAGTTCAATTTTTGGCTGTTGCATTTTCTGCCATGACAGACACCAGGCTTATTCATAAATTCCTAAAACTTTCTCCTTTCAAACTTAAATTTTCCAGGCTTGGCCTTTCTCCAGGAGCAAGCATGGCTTTTTTCAGACTCAGAAACAGAGGAAATAAAAAGAAATGCTCAGTCTTACACAAAAAAAATAAATAATATCTTAGAACATATCAAAAAACAAAATTATAACTAAAGTATATAGGGATCAAAGCTAATGTTTTAATTGGAGTAATCCTCATCAAAGGAAGGTGTTTGTGAGTATGATTGTAAGAATTAAGTCTGATTTGTTCAACTTTTGAATCCATGGATAACTTCATGCTTTACTGTTTCAATGAAGAGCTCTCCCAAGGCCAAATCCTAATAACGGCTCTGGCTGACAAGCTCTTGACAACTTTGCTTTAATAGTTTAAGATGTATTTGTTCTCCCACTCTGAATCTTCTCTGCTGGCTTCTCTGCCCCTCTTCCATAAGATGTTGACCCTCTAGAGTAGACCAGGCCAAGGACGGTGTAATGGAGATGACTGGGGCACTGATTTCTTAAATTGCTCTTGAAGAGGAGTTAGAGCTATGGCACCAGTCTGTGATTTGACGTGGCTGCACTGCAGACACTTGTCCAGCTCTGCTGGAGGGTTCTAACCTTCAGCAGAGGAACACCAGCACACAGCTGGGAGAGGTAACTTCAAAATTAGCTGCAGCTGTTTGCTCCATGAATACAAGTAAGAATGGTGAGGCCTTGATCCTGCAAATACTTATGCATGTGTTTAACTTTGTAACTGTGAGTAGTTCCAGGAACTTCAATGGAGCTTGAAATTAAATTGGCCTGTACATTCTTGCAGAAAAGGGAGTCTGCTTTTGCACAGGGTCAAGCTAAGAAAGCTTCGATTCACACACATTGGAGCAATATGTTTACGCAATAAAATTGCAGGGAAGAAAAGTCCTCCAGTCTAGTTTATGCCTTCTTCCCTTCCCAGATGCATACTGAAATTAAGATCAGACATTTCCATGTCTCCCTGTCTTCCAGAATAGCCAGAGACTATTCCCTGAGTCTGTGGGTGGCAGTAGGGTGAAGAGGCTGAGCATGATGCCCTGCACTTCTTGTACAGCATCTTTGGCAAAGAGCAGAGCATGAGGCTGTTTCTCCCCAGAACCCCACCCAGGTGAGACTTACAACAGTGAATATCCCCATGCTGTTGCATGAACAGACCTAGGAGCAGTCACTGGAAAGGGCTGTCCCTCACAGAATGATGCCAACAAATCTTCATGCTGGCAAACCCCGGTGGCCACGGGACACCCCCAGACCCACTTGCCCTACCCTGTGCAGGCAACCCGAGCGATGGTTTTGGGAACATGTAACTAGCTATGTTTGCAGCTATTTTAGCTTCTTAGTCACTGGCCGGACATCTGGAATGAATCCATGGCTAGCTATGCTGCTGAGTAACCAGAGGAGTATTAAAAGGCTTCTCTTCAGAGAGAAAGCAGGTAGAGCCAGTAGTGTCAGCCCTTGGGTGCTTAAACCGAAGCATCTAGGCAAAACTAGCTCAAATTTTTCAGAGGTGCTGAGCACACACAGCTCCTAGTATACTTCATATAAATTAAGCCATTTTTCCTTCAGGGCATTTTGAAGAAAGGTGTCCCTTGGGACTCAGATGGTTCATTTCCCCAAGGGGCTGTGTCTGGCCACACAGTCTGGAAGCACTTCCCAGAGCCCCCCATAGGCCCACCCTTGCCTGCTTCTCCTCCCAGCCCTCACACAGGCTCTGGGTTTGAAGCCCTGACATTTGTCACCGGCTCAGGCACTAGAGGTCTGTGTCAGGTAAAGACCAGGCTGTCCCTGACTGTTCCCAATAAAAAAAGTGGCAGCAAACCACCCCCCCGCCAGGTCTTGCACATCTCTCTGCCAAGCCTATCATGGCTCTAACGCTGCCAGAGCCTTCGCTTGCACTTCGTTAAGGTGTCTAATGTACACACCAGTGTGCAGAGGTACTCTATACTGGCTGCACTGGTCTGGAAATTTCATACCAAGCAAACTCCACATAAACATCTCCAAAGATTAAAAAAATAAATTTTAGGAGCAGCCACAAAATGCTCCACTAAGGCAGCATTAAAGCTGCATACTTCAAGCAAGCAAAACTCATGAAGTTACAGAGAAATCTGCAATCACAATAATATTCTATATCATGAAACAGCCTTTAGTAACAGTGTCACAGAAACTTTTTCTCAGATCATACCGTATAAACAGAAGATTTATTTTTCCTTCCCCCTTAAACAGATAAACCCTGGCTGCTGCCCCCTTTTCAGCAGTGTTTCTGCTCAGACCCTTATTTAACCTGCAGACCGAGCAGGCACGGAGCAAGATGTCAGCCTATCCCCCAGCCCACTACCTCCCCTGCAG
>VZRW01005517.1:1220647-1266677 GCA_013398125.1 Aegotheles bennettii
CCCCCAGCCCACCACCTCCCCCGCAGCCCCCCCTGGGAAGCAGGAGTGCCCCGGTGGTGTGGTTCCCACCATCGACCCCACCGCACAGCAATTAGCCCGGTTCTCCGGCACAGATTTGCGGCTTAGCTCCTAAAAGCCTTTTCATAAATATTCGATGGCCTTTCCGACAGGGTAATGTGCCTCTGTGACATTAAAGAGGAAACTCTGTGGAGGGGAGGGATGACAACAAATTTATCCACCAATAGCACACTCTTTTGGCACAAAAGCACATTCTTATCTTTACATCCCATAATGAGAAGGCAGGGACGGGACTGTTGCTACAGCTCTCTGGGTGGGTAGATGTACAGTGTGAGAGAAGGGTGGCTGGAAGTTGTTTGATATATTTCCCCCCCTGCCTTTGCAAGCAGAAGGACCCGTGCTTGCGTTCCTGCTGTGGCTTTCCTAAGCCCCTGGTGAGGAGGACTTCTCTCACGATGTCAGACTGCGAGGGACTGCCTGTGGGTAAGCGCCAGATTTATATTTACCCCGGTGTCCTGCCGACTAGCTCACAATCTCAGATTGCAAAGTCACACGCGAAGCTGCTTGCTTTCAAAGGGAGCTGGAGCTGTGGCAGGGACAGGAGAAACTCCCTGCAACCGCTGCAGATCCTGGTGCGGTTCCTTACGAGTCCGTGGTGCAGGGCTGGCATGGGCGGTAATGCCTGGATTTTGTCTAAAGGCACGGGGGCTGGATAGGAGGAAGGGGTTGGTAATTCAGGCAGATGGTCTGAAGTGTCTGTGTCTGGAGAAAGGATGGTATTGACGTGTGTAGTCTGGAGCTCGGGAAGGAGAGTGTTTGGGGATGGGTCCTGCAGGACCAAGCACACTGTGTGTGTGTCCTGTTAGTGCCTTGATAAACCTTCCCGGATGGTAACAGACGCAGCAAGGGCAGATAAATGTAATGCGAAGGGTTTCTTTGCTGAAAGGAAATAGAAGTGTAACTTATTTTCAAAACAAGTGCCCTACGTGTTTTGCCTATATCTGGAAAGGGGTCCTTTACTAGCACTTACGGCTGTATATGTCAAACTTCACTGAGCAGGAAAGCACGTCGGCAAGAAGCATGTTTCTCAGCTGTTTTTTTTAAACATCTATAGGAATTGTAAACACTCACTAGACTGTCTGCACAAAAGGAAACTCTTGTCAAAATGCTAGAGTAATTCTCTGCCAAGGCATTTAGCTAATAAAGAGAAGGACCATTGAAAACACCTTTTTTTTTTCTTTTTTCCTTTCACCATGACAAGCATTTCTCTTTTCATATGTATATATATATATACATACATGCACATGCTGCACAGCACTCATGTTTCACTGGCCTGTGAAGCCTGTGTGTCAGAGATGAGGATCTGGGCTAAAAAGTGAGGCTGGAGAAGGAGAAGGCTGCTGCAGTGCTTTTCCCCCCTCCTCTCTCTGCTTCTGTTTTACAAAAACAATCCCAAGTCCAAAATGCATACTCAAAACCAGAGTGGAAAATGATAAATTATGTATGTGGTGCAGAGTGAACTGCACCATGCACAATTCCCTGTGCTGTCACTATCCTTGTCTAAAGAGAGGAGAGGTGAAGATGGATATTTCCTGCTTACCTTCTCAAAGGGCTGATCTGTTAACCAGCAAAGCTCCCCGTCTTCAGGCTCTGGTTTTACGTGGCTTGACCTCAGTTTGCTTGTTAAGCACTCTCAGTTGCGAGTGGGATATTTCAGGGTGACAGTGACAGTATTTAGCTGGCATCTGATATCAACGATGAAACTGATATTGAGCGTGCGTGGCATGTTGTGTGCAGGAGTTACTGATATCTCAATTACCTTTGCTGCTGAAAGGGCTGAGGAGGTTTCCTCTAGAAAAGCGTTCCTAGGTGCATGATTTGAGGGCAGGAAGCAGTTTGTTATGGGCCGGAATGAGAAGTAAAGAGAAGTGATGGTTAGATATGGATGTGGATCAAAAATGTTCCAGCATACACAGAGGCAGAGGAAAGGTTAGTTTCTCTCTGCTCCCCCAATAATCCTCCCACGTCCCCCCATGCGAGCTGGCTCTGCCTCCAGCTCCCTGGCAGCAGGGCTCACCCTGCCTCCTCCGCTCGGCCCCACGCCAGCCAGAAAGAACCAGTCACAGCCAGGTGGGCACCCACTGCCCAGACCTGGCATCAGTTTCTGTTCATGTGTGTATAGATGTGTGTGTGCATATATAAATAAACACAAAACTAGCACTGGAGATAGAAACAGTGGCACTCAGGTGCAGTTATTCAGCAATTTTAGTGAACCAGTTACTGACAGCTTGCTTTTCATGTCAAGGTATTTTGAAAGCAAATAATTATTTTTGTGGTGATTGTTCTTTTACTGGCCAGTTGAGAGTTTAAAACTTTAGCAGTAAAAACTCCATAAAAAGAGTTGCAAAATATCAGCCTCAAACTTTCTGAAATAATGCTTAGGGTCCATTAGTGCAGAAATACCACTTTGCTGAATCCAATAAGCACAGTAAGGCTGGTGTTTGTACTTTTAAAATCCTTGGTTTTGAATGCATCCAGATAATACGACTGCAAAAAGTTGTTGCAGTGACAGATATCATTAGCACCTCAATGTGGCTAGAATCCAGAGCCCAGCTTATAACACAAACCGTACAGACGTATGCATGCATCTGTGTATACACATGCACACAGCTATAAATAAGCTTAGCCAAAGCACAATATTAGTGTCAAGTGTATGTACTGCTTCACCAACCTCTTTGCAAAGGGTATGCCTCGTGAACAACCTGGAGCACTGCGGTTTGCAGTTACAGTAAGAATTTTTAGCCTGTTTTCAGCCTACACAAGAATGCAGCAAGAACAGCTGTGTAATTGTTCCCTCAGACCAGCAACTCAGAGGGAACTGCTGAATACAATCTTTGAATTAAATAGCTGGATATTAGTGGGTCGATACATCAATAATTCTTCAACAAGAAGCTTTATTCAGTTAGAATATCCTATTTCTATGCTGGAACTGGTTATGCAATTTTTCAGGATGAAAGCATTGGGTTTTTTTGAATCTCTGTTTTATGTTCAGTTCCAGCATGGCTACACCCTTTCACTGGTGTGGAATGGAAAATTAAACATGTGACACAAACAAAGTTTTATTTTCTCTTTTGAATGTAGCACGGAAGACATAAAAAAGGATCCTAGCTGTCAGATGGCAGATTAAATGTAAACAAGTGTACAGTCATTTTGAACTGAATTCATACCAAAAAAGGCACTTGAAAGTGTCGCTATCAAAATGATCTATGAGTGAACAGAATCCTAAAATTTACACTATTAATTTCCCATTGTAACACGGGGAGATAAAGAAGAAAGAAAGATCATTCACTTCAGGACAAATGCACTCCTATTTCTTTCTCGTTAGCAATTATTGACATACCGATGCTATCCATTAGTGTCAGCTACATAGATTTGCTGTCATTTCTACACACAGATAAAAGAAAAGCACATTAATTATTTAAGTGTTTCCTCTCATGTGTATTATTTTTCTCTTGTAAGGAGACATCGTTCAGTCTCTGTACGACTGAACAGCTTTTCACGCACCCAGCATTTTGATTAGGAATATATGAGTCATGATGATTCTGGTTCTTAACACAATGCTTTTGACTTCAGGAAAACCTCTGAAGTCAGACAAAGGTTCTTAAAGTGCCTCTTTCTTTATTTTCTTATTTCTGATTTCAGCAACAGACTCACTTTGAATGGCATGGGTAACTTTTTGTGGGTAACATCACTTTGCAATAAGACAAAGTATTCAGCTGTAACAGACAGAGATAATATTGCTGAAGAAGGAGTAGCTATTCAGGTGCTGGGAGTCTCCTATGTACATACTTTCTTTATTATTTACCACAGCAGAGCTACGAAGGGAACAGAGTTGATTTAGCTTGTTCTGCAGCAGGTGGCATGCAAATCTAACTGAATTTCCTTAAAATTCCTCCCAAACTTTTATTTGCCTTGTGTCAGTACAGGAGGAAACAAGACCTTTCATCTGAAGTATGTTCCTGACTCTTTAGTTAAATACTTCCCTTTAAAGCTAAAATTACACTTTTCAAACATGTCTTTGGGACAGACTGGAGCCAATTTGCTAAAATTGGTGTTTTCAGAATCAGGATATCCCAGAAACCTACAGGAATTTAGATTTCCTGAAATTCAACACATATTCTGCACTGTCATAGGGAGTCCATTTAGCTCAGCCAGAGAGGCTGCTAGTGAGCAAGACGTCCACCTCCCACGCTGGGCTATCTCTAAACAGCCACTGGGAACAAAATATGGCACAAGTATATTTTTGTAACAAAAAATCATTATAAAATATGGAGCACATGAATCAGCAGTACTCCTGTCAAATAAAATTACCCTACTTTTGTGTACTTATATTAGAATAGGACTATGCTTTAAATTATTATTCCACCAGATTTAATAAAAGATGTTTACCTTTTTGCAGATAATTCTGTGTCCTCTTTAGGACTGAAGCACCAGTTCTGCTTTGCAAGATCTTAGATAAAAAGTCTTGACTCAGGGACTAATGTTGCCATGTGAGTGGTCCCACTGAGTACTGCTCTTTGCAGGATGAGACCTCAAGTAAAAGGCAACACACTGAAATCACCTTGCAGAATTGCTGTACAGGCTGCATTTAGTGTTCTGGGATAAGCAGAGAAATGACAAGTTGTTTTCAGCATATCAATCCAGCTACCTACAGCAGGCTAGAAATGTACTAGCATGTATTAAGCATCTCAAGAATGTGATCTGCAGGATGAACAACAGCTCCTGATCCCACTATAACCATCCAGGACTTTGTGGAGTGCTGACTTGCATGCTGGGAGCTCTGCAGGAGCATCCCCCAGCGGGGGGAGGGTGAGGCCAGGGTGCTGGGACTCCCACGCCTGCAGAGCTATCTATCAGAGCCTTGCACAGCAATCTTGCAGTCAGCACTCCTAGAAACAAAAAAATTGTACAAAACTTTCATCTTTGGGAAAGAATGAGGTAAAGCGCTAATGAAGCTAATGTGCTAACAAAGCTAAAGCACTAATGAAGCTGTGGATGACTACAGCTACAGCACTGTCACTGAAGCCTTGCTCAGGTCGCTGGAGATATATGCCACTGAGGATTACATGAAGTTTGTCTAGGGATTTGATTTGAAGGTCTGCAAGTCCAGCTTTGCTCTTGTCCAACTTGCTTCAGATCATGGCCAAGCCACTTAAAGATGCTCTGCAACTGCAGTGGACATGGCTGAGTCAAACATCTTAAAGAGAGGAGGTAAAAAAGTCTGACAGTCAGTATAAATCCTCCAGTAATAAGCATTTCCAAATGCCAGCCTTTACCCCATTTAGTGGGTTATGCTCTTGCGGTCCAGGCTCACTGGGGAAGACATCACCCCTCTACACATGACTTCCCATAGGAGAGCATCCTATCCATGAAGCAGTTTCATCTGCTTTGGCTGAAATTCCAGGGCATTTCCTGCAGCTCTCGTGGCTTCCTCCTGCTCTCTTCTCTTTTCCCAAGAGCTCTCTCTCATGCTCATATGCCCCATCAGTTCGTTCTCCTCCTGCTTGGGCATGAGGGAAGCCCTGTCCAGATGAGGGACCTGGAGGAAATCCCCACCGGCTCCTGCCCTCTGACCCCAGGAGCTCTGCCTGCTCCAGATCTATATATAATCATAGAATCATTTAGGTTGGAAAAGATCTTTAAGATCATTGAGTCCAACTGTGAATCTAACACTAAGTCCACCAATAAAACATGTCCCTAAGCACCACATCTGCACATCTTTTAAATACCTTCAGGGATGGGGACTGCACCACTTCCTTGGGCAGCCTGTTCCAATGCCTGACAACCCTTTCAATGGAGAAATTTTTCCTTATATCCAATCTAAACCTTCCCTGGCACAACTTGAGGCCATTTCCTCTTGTCCTGTCATTTGTTACTTGGGAGAAGAAACCAATACCCACCTCACTACAACCTCCTTTCAGGCAGTTGTAGGGAGTGATAAGGTCTTCTCTGAGCCTCCTTTTCTCCAGACTGAATGGCCCCAGTTCCCTCAGTCACTCATCATAAGACTTGTGCTCTGGACCCTTCATCAGTTTCATTGCTCTTCTTTGGACACACTCCAGCACCTCAATGTCCTTCTTGTAGTGAGGGCCCAGAACTAAACACAGTATTTGAGGTGCAGCCTCACCAGTGCAGAATACAGGGGGACATTCACCATCATAGTAGTATTAAGCACTAAGAGCTAATTTTTGCAAAGCAATGAAAAGTAGGAATGCTCTGTATTCTACAACAGGGTTTGTAACTGATGGAGGCCTCATAGAAACTCTGATCTTGATGCATGTATCCCTTGGCAAACTCATTTCCTTTTGCACTTGGGAAGTCAGGTCAGAAGATGAACATTAACTAAAGCTAGTCACAAATTTTCCAGTAGAGTGTTCTTCTGTCATAAAATACAGATGTCAACAAAGCAAAATGCAACATTTTGTTGATAATTTCAATATGTTTCTAAACATTTCTAAATACTACATTTTGAAAATTGAAATTGACTGGGAAGTAGGAGAAAAAATCTTGAAATGCTTGGGTAATATAAAACCAAATATAAAAGGTGCTTTTCTGTTTGGGAGAAATCTGAGGCCTCCTAGATCCATGCAGCAGTTGTTTCAGTGCTGGGAAAGGGAGACAGACAGAGGGCTTGGAGCATCTCCCCACTTGTCCTTGTGTAAAACACCACAGATGGCAAAGCTAGTTCTTGGTCACCAAAAGCAAAGTGGAAAGAAACTGCTCTCTGTTGCAGACAGGCTTGTTCTCAACAGGGGTTTTGCTCAGCTCAGCCAAAGGTAGCACACCTGTACATAGCTGTGTCATACAAACCTGTCCTGGTTTGACCTGGCAACCAGCTAAATACCACACAGCCACTCGCCCACTCTCCCCTGCCCCCCAGGGAGTCAGGGAGAGCATCAGAAAGGTAAAGAGACTTATGGGTTGAGAAAAAACAATTGAGTAATTGAAATAAAATAAAAATACTACTACTACTACTACTACTACTAGGATATACAAACAAGTGATGCACAGTGCAACTGCTCACCACCTGCTGACCAATGCCGAGTCCATCTCTGGCTAGCGATCCTGGAGGAGAGAAATCCTGAAACCTCAAAAGAGAGAGAGAGACTTCCTGGCCAACCCTCAGCTACGTACCGAGTGTGATGTTGCATGATATGGAATACTCAATTGGCCTATTTGGGCCCATTGCTCTGGCTGTGCTTCCTCCCAGCTACTTGTGTACCTGCACACGAGCAAAGCACAGGAAGTTGAAAAGTCCTTCACATCTTAACAACTAAAAATATCAGCGTATTATCAACATTCTTCTCATACCGAATCCCATACTAAATCCAAAACATGCTATTCTAACTACTAAGAAGAAAATTAACTTTATGCCAACCGAAACCAGGACAAAGCCCCACCCACTACTCATAAAGTTATTTCTTAAAACTAGGTTCAAAGTTTGCAAACTCTGGAAACAGGAAAAGATGAACTCTACTGTCAACTCTCTTTTTCTCCTCCAACGCTTTGCTTAGGCATAAGAACAGACCTAGGAGCTGTGGCCCTGTCCTGCTGGCCCAGCAGCTCAGCTGACTGCTCCTGCCCAGCTCCCTGTGCTGGCTACAGCGGCACAGTGGGGTATGAAGAGCGAATTGGGTGGGCTAGGATCAGTGACACTGAGTAGTGTGTGTCCTGTTAGAGTCCATACACTTCATTTTGGAGTTTTACTGACACGTGGGAGCAGGGAACATGGGTGTCCTATCCCTGGGGTTTGGCAGTAGTTAGGTGGAACTGACTGTGTTAGAGGAAATGGCTTTAAATTGCAGCAGGGGAGATTCAGATTGGACATTAGGAAAATTTTTTTCACTGTAAGGGTGATTAGGTATTGCAGTAGGTTGCCCAGGGAGGTGGTGGAGTCACTGTCCCTGGGAGTGTTCAAGATGCATCTGGATGTGGCTCTGGGTGATATGGGTTAGTGGTGATGTAGGTAGGCAGTTGGACTGGATGATCTTGAAGGTCTCTTCCAGACTCAATGATTCTGTGATACTATGTTCCAGGAATGTCCTGATCAGAGACACTGGGCTAGGCTGCATCTTCAGCAACTGCATTTATAATCAGAATCACAGAACATGCCAAGTTGGAAGGGACCCTCCAGAATCATCAAGTTCAACTCCTGTCCCTGTGTAGGGCATCCCAAGGATCATACCATGTGCCTGAGAGCATCATCCAAACACTTCTTGAGCTCAGGCAGGCTTGGTGCTGTGACCACTGCCCTGGGGAGCCTGTTCCAGTGTTCAATCCCCCTCTGGGTAAAAAACCTTTTCCTGATACCTAACCAAAACCTCCCCTGATCCAGCTTCCTGCTGTTACCCTGAGTCCTGTCATCAGTCACAGGAGTGAGGGATTCAGTACCTGTCCCTTCTCTTCCCCTCGTGAGGAAGCCATAGACTGCAATGAGGTTACCCCTCAGCCTTCTCTTCTCCAGGTTGAATAATCCAAGTGACCTCAGACGCTCCTCATAAGTCACCCTTTCTAGTTCCTTCACCATTCTTATGGCCCTTCTCTGGATGTGCTCCAGTAGTTTGATGTCCTTATTGAACTGCAGAGCCCAAAACTGCACACAGTACTCGAGGTGAGGCCATGCCAGTGCAGAGTAGAGCAGGACAACCACTTTCCTTGATCAGCTGGCCACACTGTGCTTGATGCACCCCACGACATGGTTGGCCCTCCTGGCTGCCAGGGCACACTGCTGGCTCATATTTAGCTGGCTGTCAACCAGGACCCCCAGGTCCCTCTCCGCTGCTCTGCTCTCCAGCCACTCGTTCCCCAGTCTGTATGTACAACCAGGGTTGCTCCATCCCAGGTGCAGAATCCAGCACTTGCCCTTGTTGAACTTCATGTGGTTGGTGTTTGCCCATCTAATTTGTCAAGGTCTCTCTAGAGGACCTGTCTGTCCTTGAGGGATTCGACGACTCCTCCCAATTTAGTATCATCAGCAAACTTGCTTAGAAAATTTGAAGTGCAGGAGGTGAGGTGTCCTTCTGTGAACTAGGGCAAACACTTGGCAGGCAGGTGGGGGCTGTGCCTGCTCACCACGTTTCTAAAACAGAATGTGGGGATGTGTACTCTATGCTGCTGGGGCTGCAAGTGGGGGGTATTTGAGCTAGCAGAGACATTAACACCCATTTTCAGAAGTGTAAGTTTTCAGAAATGTACTGAAATCATATCTGGGAGTATAAGGGAGGAGTTATTTTCTGTTTTTCTCTTTTGAGGGGGAGTGGTGAAGAAGGGGAGCTCTTTCAGGCAGCCATTAGGGACAGTTGAAGTTAGCACGAAAGTTTGCAGCTGGGATGCTGGTTAAGGATCTAGTTACGGAAATACAGAAGACTCTACATAGTTCCCAAGTGCTCCTCAGCCTCACCCCCACCACTGACAGGATGATTTTGCTTATCTGTAGAAATACTTGGAAGTTTGTCCCAGGGTTTGTGAGCAAGAGCACTTGCACAAGCGGTACAGCACATATCTGAACACTCTTATTCCAAGATGTTTACAGTAACTTAAGGCATGCAGAAAACAACTGATGTGTTTTTTCTCCTCCTCCCCTCCATGCCTCACAACATCTGCAGCATTTCCAACATAGCCTGTGATAAGCCATTGGCATTTAGAAGACATAATTGCATTTAACATTTGCTTCTTGCTGTCTGGAGCTCTTTTTCACTACAGACCTGTTTCATAGGCAGTAATTTAAAGGGTGGAGCACCCTTCCCTTATTTTGCCATTCAGACTTCAAACTAGATGCCCAGTTTGTCCTCCCACCAACTGGTGAGTGCCCAGTCTCTCATCTACATATTCATTGCTTCTCTGTCCCTGTCATTTCTTTCCTTACTGTCTGTGATCAGCTCCCTCACCACACAATAATGGTTTCCACCGCTAAATTCGTAGCCTTCAGAATTCCCTTAGATCTCAAACCTCCTCTAAAACTCACCTAAAAGAATGGCAAGGTTCCCCAGATGCTTTCTTCCATGTGGGAAAGAAACTCCGGGGCAGAGGAATGAAAAACACCAAGGACTGGGCGTGGACCTGTTGATAGTGCCCAGGATCAGTTCCCCAAAGGAGTCCTGGGTTTCACAGAGCAACTGAAGTCACTGTTGAGTCAGCGGGGCACGTGGGGACTGGTCAGAGCTGTTCCTTGGTTCTGCACACAGTCTGTCAATCACAGAAATTGCTTTGGAGGAAAAGCCTGTCTCTGCAAGCCCTTGCTCAGATGACTCCAAACTGGGCTTGGTAAATTGGCTCTGGCCCTTAAGGAGTAACAACAAATTCCAAGAAGATTTGGGAATGCTAAATGGAGATGCTGTCTCCACCAGAGATAACAGGGAGTATTTCAGAGAGGTGCCAATGGCTCATTCATCACAGACAGATCCTCCCCGCCTCCCAGGCAGGATCCCCCAGCACCCCATCACTGCTCTCAGGTTTGCGTGTCTCCTGTTTCCATCACTCCAGTGCTCCCTGGGAGAGCAAAGGCTTTCACCCACACCAGCTAGTGTGAGGGCATGAAATGAAGAGTTTGAAGAGGTGTTCGAAAGGTTTAGGTCTGAAATCCCCTCGTAAATCCATAGACACTACTTGCCAAGCTTGGCATTTCACATGGTTGTCACCTATTTTGTAGATAAATACACTTGCTTGCTGCCTATGCAGCACAGATGCAGACTTATCCTTTGTGATGTGCTCTTTGTGGAGCTGCAGGATATGCTATGGCTTTGCCAGCACAGCTCAATTACACAGTGCATTCAGAACACTTCCCAGTAACTAATAAAACTACTGGTAAAATCCATGCTGCTGGGAGAGGAGCCCCAGGGCTGTTGGCTGGGGCATATTTGTGTGAGTAGCAGTTCTCATACTTCACTTGGATGGTCATGGTCATTCCTGCTTCTCCCCAGAAGCTCTGATGAGAGTATGACCCTGTACTGCAGCAGCTCCATGGGTCAAAGCCCAGCAGGCAGTCAGCTACCCAGGCAAGGGATCTTCACCCTGAAGCCAGGGTTGGGTGAAAACTGTAGCTAGACATCTTGCCTAAAGAGGCCTTGCTGACACAGTAGAGGAGTAAAAGCACACAAAAAAGACATGTGTGCAACATCTGAACACCTAAGTGTTTTCCACAGATACTCAAAAATCTACAAAGGTGGCAGAGAGCTGAAGGTGTCAGGCTGTGCTTGATCATATCACAGGAATTAAGAAGGACCTTAGCTTCAGGTTAAACTTAAAATTTGTGCATCTCCTGCTCTCTGGGGGAAGGAAGAGCTCTATAAGCCTGATTCAGTCCCCTTGGAGCCAAGAGCAGCCTTTCCATTCACTCCAGTGAATTTGGATCATGACTCTCTTAGAATCTCAGAAATACCTTTATCCAGCTGACCCACGGGTACAGACTGTGGCTGGGCCAGCTTGGTTCTTCTTCTTAAGACAGACAGACTGAGCCCTGTGCTGTGTGCCTGGTGAGATTTGCTGGGTGACAGCTCACCAGAAGGAACTCTCTTGGTATGTGGAAGCACCGTGCATTAGTCATTCTTTGTCCCAGCATGATTGCTCAGAGGAACATATTTATATTTGTACCTAATTAAAACTCAGTGAATGTTTCATATTTCCCCTACTGAAACATAGCTAGATATGACTTTGCAATAAGTCACAGCCATTTGTGTGGCATTATTCATATTTTATGTATGAGGAACTGAGGCACATCAAAGTTAAGCCACAACCAAGTTCCCACTGATGTGTCTAACTGGAGATGCTGGGGAGCTCTTCCCTCAGAGCACCCAGCACAGCACTGTATGCCATATGTTCAAACTTCGCTGGCAGCTGTGAGTGTTGGACATATCTGTAAATCAGATCCACAGTCTCTGGTCTGGCACCAGGCGATGAAGAACACGTCATCAGTGACCATTTGTGAAAAGCTTGGTTTCCTCAGTTGCTCTGTGGAGCAGCATTTCTCACTCCGAGAGCTACTCTGCAGCTGAGGCACAGGTGCAATCCAGTTCCCAGCAACACTTTTCAAGCTAGCTTAGCCTGAAATCATCCTTGATCTTCCTGGAATCACATTCTTTACCATGTTCAATATCTCCAGCAGGTAAAGCTGTGAAGTTATGATAAACAGCTTATGGGAAACATACATGTCATAAAATACAAAATACTCTGACACTTCATAACTAGATCTCTAGCAATAAGTATACTTGTTATAATAGTAACTTGATGTTTTACCAGTTGTTTGGAGATACTCTACAGTGTTGATAGCCTCACGCACAAGCACCTCTGATACAGGGAGCTTGTCTCTGGGACACTAAATCTGCCATTTTCTACAGCCTTCTATATGAGATCAGAGGCTCCCAGGTTTGTCCTGTTGCTACAACAGTCAGCTGGCCTTCTCACACTCATCTGACTTAGGCACGAGATTGAAATCTGTTTGTGCTGCAGGCATATGGAATGCATGTGGAAATGATTTTGAGAAGGAAACTATTATTTCCTGCATCTATCATAAATTCTAAATGGTATATTCAGGCATAACTGTTTGAAAACAGAGAGTACATTGATGAAATGGAAGCAATTTCTCTGGGAAATTTCACCTAAATTGTTTGATTCATCTTAGTGCTGCCAACTCTTTGATGTTTATCATGAGCCTCATAAGGTTTGTTTGAATTTTTTTTTCCTAAAACCAGGTTTCTTGGGTCATGAGTTTTTGGGGGTTGTCAAGATGTCTATGCACTTTTTCACCCATCCAGCAACATATGGCGAGTCTTATGCCGCTGGAGAATGAGGAATTTTTTTTTTTAAGATGTTTTGGTCAGGTATTTAAACATCTAAAGCATAGAGAAAATCATCATGTGGGAAAGTGTGAGAGGATGTGCAGTATCTGGAACAGATATGGCAAGCTGAGGCACACAGTGCTCACGTGTATAGGCTGGAGAATAGTATTTCTCTAACAAAAAATGTCTTTTTAAACACCAACCACGTTTTTGCATGTTTTAATTTTGAGTCATTTAATGAAAAAATTGGAAAACTCCAAGGAAAGCGTGCAATCTGCTCACAGTTTTTCACAGGAGGAGTGTTTGTTTTCTCAACAAACTCCTCTCCTACAATTATTTGTTTTTTTCAGACCTTTGGGGAGACTTCCCACACATAAATTAGCTGAAGAATCTTCTTGCTGTCCTTTACTACTCACTGCCTATTCCATTGTCCTATAAAGTAGGGAGAGTAAGAAGACAGCTCTTCACTCTTCTCCCACTATACTGGAAGGTTTCTACCACTGAAAAGTGGCCAGATGACACATTTTTGACAATGCATGATGAGTCTCCCCTCCCTACTGTAGGAGCCTCAATGCTTTGATTGATCAAAACAACCCACACCAGCAAGGTTCAGCACTGTTTTGGGCTCTGGGGATACAGAAGGATCATCAGACCCTGAGCGTGAGCATCTCCCTGTTTCATGCTGCCATTGGGACCTCAGCAGGACAGAGCAAGGTTCTGGAGAACCGTGTGTGCTCCAGTGCCATGCCCCTTGTTCCCAAGGTCAGGTGTCCCTGTAGGGGAGGGGGGCTAGAGGAGCACCCTAAAATGCATGAGAAAACTCACTGCTTCATGGCTGTGAGACACATTGGCATCCAGGATCTGAATGCCTCCATTTTTTCCAAGGGGGAGGGGAGGTACTGGTTTAGAAAATACTCAGCTTTCCTAAATTGCTCTGATTTTCTCCTGCAGAAACGTGTCTCAAAGTTGAGTGCATGTTTAGCATTTGCTTCTTTTTCCTAATGAAGTTCAGCAGCTGGGTTATCCTAGATAACAGTGCCAAATCTTTAAAGACTTCCTTGTTCTGAGGTGATTGCTCAATTGACAATCTGCCTCATTAATTAAGCTCCCTCCAGGGAAGGAGGAGAACTTGAGGCAACTGGACGATTTAATGAGTTGAGACGAAGGGCGAGATGAGACTGTAGCATGAGTCCATCCCAGCACAGCCCTGAGCCCGTCCAAACAGCTGTGTCTTTGCCCCTTGGAGCACCTGCGTTCTTGGGAATGAACTTGCACGGAGTTGTTTGGAGTGAGGAGCCAGCACAGGGAGATCAAATTTACTTTCCACTACTTGATGCGCTGCCTTGCCTCAGGTCAGCCTGTTTACGGGCCAGCTGCCTGGAGAACCCCGTGGGGTGGATGCAGCTGGGCAGGCACCCCCTGGTACCACTTCCCAGGCTAGGTGTTGTTCTTTTGTGCCAAGTCACTCCTTATTAGCAATGAGTCCCAGACCTCTCCTCTCAACAGCCAATAGCATCTGATGAGCCCACAGAGATCCGTACATGCTCGGATTTCTGTGTGTTGATCTGTTATCAGACATCTACAAAAGGTGCAAAAAATCAGCAGGAAGGTTAATTCTGCACTGACCTCCGCCTATGGTCAGGGATAGCCCTAGGTTTCTGCCCAGAGGTGGAAGTTAACTCTAGTTCAATAAAAGGTTATTAGGTTCTTATTTATGCCTCCATTGTTACCCAAAAGCCCCTTAGCAGAACTGACTCATCTTCCTTGTCTAAATTCTCTGGATGCTGCTGATGCTTGGCTGCCTTCTTTGTACTTCCAAGGCCTTATGCTAAATGTAGACGAGGAGGAGAGATTTCTCCTCTGGACCTTCATTTTGTGGGTTGTCCATCGACTTCTCTGGGCACAGTGTAATCTAAAAATCCCATTTACTGCACAGCCAAGTGGGCTGGGGCTAGAAAGATTGACTTCTTCTTGCTAATTACTAGAACTCCTTTGTGTGAAGGGCCTGTGCCCTGTGCCCCGAAGGATGCTGCTGCAGGTTTCCAAAGACTTAGGACCATCCCTTCCTTTCTTATATATTGCCTTAGGCAAATACTTTTTTAAAATGGTCTCTCTTCAACTGCACATGCGGTTCTCAAGAGATCCTAAATAAGTGGTGTCTCTGCTGCAGGGCAGTGCTCCCTGAAGACACCCAATCTGAAACCTCTGGCCCTTCCTTGGCTCTGCCAGTCCTGCCCATCTGCTGCCGCCTTCCCTGCTCTGCCCAGCGGCAAGTCCTGGGAAAACATCTTAGGTTTATCCAGAAATGGAATAGAAATAATCAAAAGATAAATAATCAAAATTTATCGGACTAAAGTTTTTGCATCTTAATACTTGTGAAGTAGAAATGCAAAAGTAATTTTCTGCTTGGTGTGAGGATTAGGAGAAATTTCTTTGAGCTTATTAGAGGAAAGCATCTTCTACCATTTTTGCATCTTTAATAAAGGTGGGTTTCTCCCATTCTTGTGCAATAAAGGTGGAATCTTACCAACTATCTGGTGATGATCCAAACCACAACAGTGAAATGCTGTTCATATACACTTGCTCATATCACTGAAAACTCAGAAGGAAATTACAGCCTTTAGCGGGGTTCATTTGAGGTATGCTACTTGAGGTTATAGGGCGGGACAATCTCATTAGGATTTATTTCTATGCCATTTAAACATGGGTTCAAAAGTACAGCTGGAGCTGTGCTGGCTTTATCTTTGGCTTACAGAAGAGATTGGGAAGAGAAGTAAACAGAAAACACAATTGATTGCTCAATCGGCTGGGTCAGGAGACTTAAGTATATAGTGAACGCAGACTGATGCCTAGCAGGCTTGGGGGCTGAGGGAATCAGAACAAACTTTTGTCCTTATTACATTGCATAAGCTTTTTTTTTTCTCTCTCTCCCACTGAATCTAAGAGATATTGCATCATTCTGGGAGGGAGGGAGTAACACAAAAAAAACAACTGCCTCTGCTCTTGTCTAGTGGTTCATCATGCTCACTGGACTTGTTCCAGACCCAATTTTGTCCATACTCATTTGGGAAATGCATGGTTTAGGAAAAGTACATTTTCAAACATTTCAGCTTGCATTGCAGATTCCCTAAGTAGTCTGAAATGTATACAAAGCTTCCAGCACATCAGGCTTGTCATCCCCCAGATACGTGGGGACAGTAACCCTTCTATCACGCTCTAAGTACTTGTTCTTGCTTCTGCTGAAGTCATCCAGATTGTGGGTTATTCGGAAGCATTTGTTTTCTCTGCTTCTTCAGTATAAAAGAAGCAGAGGATCTTTTCACCTGGGAGAGGAGAATTTGCTGGATAGCAAATGCAGGAGCCCATTAAATTTGCTGCAGTGTCTTCCTGGTAAGTGGGAACAGATACACTCAGATGCTTCAAATGCTGGAGAGAGGCTGCACCGACCAGAAGACACTGATGGTAATCATGGCTTGAAGCCCAGGAGCTTTTGGGATCAGACACCCTGTAATCCATAGGCCAAGCTCAGGATCTGAGCACGGTCCAGCTCCTCTTACAGCAGGCAGCAGCGGGGCCATCCTAGGGCTCACCCTTATGGGAGGGTGGACTGCAGGGCTGCAGGGCCAGCACCAAGCCAGGATCCAGCAGGCAGATGATGTGAACAGCAGAGGACATGACATCAAGCATGTCCTTGTCTTTGCTTCCACACAGCAGCATACCTGAACCCTTCAGTCTGTGAACAGATTTTCCTACCTGGGTGAGACCCATTGCACTTTCACCCTTCTCCAATTTGGACAATCCTTTGTGGTTTACCAAGATCCAGGGTAATGAGCACATCCAGAGGCCCCTGGAGATACCAACACAGGCAGATACATTGGCCCCCCTCCCACATTTACTGTGAGAGGTTTGGCTGGGGAGTAGATCCAACATTGCTGTTCTCTAAGTATGATTTACTTGGCACTTGTTTAATGCATAAAAATGCACAATCAACACTGCCATATAGGACAGAACTAAGACCTGCATGTTTGGAAGAAAACTAAGGGATTGAGTACAAAGAAAAATGAAGTCGGCAGTTCTAAGGACCCATCACCATAGTATCAAACCACTATTTACAAAACTTCTTTGTGAAGAAGTTTCCACAGGCTCTTTCCTTCAGTTTCAGTCAAACTCACCATAGTCACTGCTCTGGATTTAAACTCTGCTCTGAAAAGCCTGTAATATAAACATGGAAACATTTAAGTCATGAACTAAAACAAGAAAATGAAGCTGCATGGTGAGATCCAGTGCCATGTGAGGATCCCCAGACTGGTCCTGGTGGAGCTCCAACAGCCCCATTGTATGGAGCAGCACCCAGGGAAAACCCTTCTGCAAGCTTCAGAGCTGCAGTGCTGCAGGGGAAACCCTCCAGCAAGCCCCAGAGTTGGTGTTCTTAGGGGGAAACAGTCATGCAAGCCCCAGAATGGCCATTTTGGGGAGGAAACCTTCATGCAGGCCACAGACCTGTTGTCCTGGGAGACCGAGGCTGGGCCAAAGCTAACAAGAGCTGCCTGGCAGCCTGGCAAGCCAGGGCATTACATGGCTCCTCTGCATCTCTGCAGCTGCGCTTCCAGTGCTGCCCGAGGCATCCATGCCCTGTCCTCTCTTGTATGATGTAGGTGTGCTCTGGCCTCAAAGCAGCAGAATAAAGCCCCATCTGTTTTCGGTGTCTGGGTTGTGTGAAATACAGTTCAGATCCTGGCACAAAGCAGGAAAAATTAATTGGGTATTCAAACTTCATTCTGTTTTAATCTGGAATTATTAAGGCCATTTATATTTTGAAACATAATGTTTAACCTGAGAGTGTCCCATTAAAATGCTTTATATAAGCTCATTAGAATCTTCTGTGCTGTATTATATTTATTGCAATTAGCAAATATTAGTGGATCAGTTGAACTGCACGATATTTTTTTCTGTTCTGCTCCTCTTTTGTTCCTCCATCTCCTGTCTGCCATAACCTAAGCATAGCTCAGATTAGACCCTTTCACACGTCTGCCTTTCTCTCTGAAAAGCCCTAAAGAGGGAGAAATAAAAAAAGGAATAGAAAATTAACCATTAGAAGCCTCTGAGAAATCAAAAGAGCTTCTTAGATTAAGTCCCTCACCAGTGCCAAGGCTAGCAGCAGCGCTAGTGACATTAGTGGCACTAAGTCATTTAATTCCGATATGATTCAGAATCATTTGTAGCTATCGGCTTATTCTGAGTAAATCCTCTTCCCCCCAAGTCTATTGTTTGCCATTTCTTGACAAGCTTCGTTGCATATAAATGAATTTGTAAGATATGTGGAGGAGGGATATATTTTCATTTGTACTGAAGTTTCATGCATGCAAATTCTACTGTAGAAATACTAATAATGAATAGTATTAATAATTAATTAATCCAATCCTTATTTTGGTTCTGTTTTGAGTTTTTTGAGCCCTTGCTCAGATATAAAATATATGAAATGAAAGGAAAGTTCCCCTGAATAAGGACAGAGGCTCATTTTTAAAGATACTTAGACCTTGCTCCAGTCTTGCATCTCTGGATCTCACGGGGTGGCTGGAGTTTTGCCTCTGAGGTCTTTCATGGTTCTTGAGTGAATCACAGGCTGCTAAGCCACTCCAGGCCCACAGAGAGGTTGGGTTCTCAGGAAGGAGCAAAGCTTTGGGTACCCAAGTCTCAAATCCTATCATGAGTGCTAGAGCTCCAGTGTAAGTGTCTGCTCAAACCTTTCAGTCCAGCTTGCCACTTCTGTGTGTACCCACAAATGCCTGAGTCCTGATATTGCTGAGCAGATAAGCACCAGTGTTCAGCCTACAGCTTCTCGTGAGGATTCAAATCCTCCAGCAGAGAGCACCCTGATTAATGTACTGGGATGCTATGACCAGGCGGTGTGGAGAAGCATTTAGGAAGCAGTGTAGAGATCAGTACCAGACACTCCACGACAGACCTCAGACCTTTTCTTCAGCAGTGCCGTATGGCTGCTCAGGGGAAGGACTGCTGGTCCTCTGCCAAGCTCCAGCCCTACTCCGCTTGTCTGCGGTGCTAGACGTTAATGAACCCTCTGCCCTGCATCCTAGCCTGCACCGCCCGTGTGTGATGACAACTGAAAAAAAGTCTGACTTTCACCAGACTGTTAGAGTTTCTTCATGAATCTCACTTAGCAATTATATAAAAATGCATCCAATCTTTATCTTCTTTATTTGCAAAGAATTTACTGCAAATGTGGAGCAGCAATTTGAAAAATGATTTTTCATTTGCTGTAAATATCAAAACTCATATGATGTTCAGAGATCAGTTTAGAGAGTTCATTTTTGGGACTTGGGCAATGAAGGTCAGCCTTTAAAGGAGACCCATTCTGCAACTGTCAATAATATAGATTTAAGGGCCCAGTTTGCAGTCGTTTCCTAGTTCTGTTCTTCTCCACTGGAGTTGCTTGGGTGTCTGTTTCTCTTCCCAGCTGATGCCCTTTCCTGCTAATGCCCTCCAGTGGGACAGTCTGCTACTTGAAAATCAATTCCAGAGTGTCTCTTGAAGGAGATGTACTCCAAATGCTCACCACTGAATAAGCACGAACCCCCAAAGGCTATTGAATAGGGGTGTGTGTTATTGCTACAAGCAGAAATTATCAGTTGCAAGATGCCTGGTGGTAGTTTGCAGTCCCATCTGGAAATATTCACCCTGAGTATGTCTCGTTCCTCATTAAAATCTTTTCATTGATTTCAGGGAGCTCAGTTTGGACTTACTGTTAGGACTGAATTTAGGTTCCTAAAATCTCATCTATTATTTTTTTTTTAAATAGTTTGCTCCAAACATGCATCAACTAACAACTGTGTCTTTGTCCTGTTGTGTCTTGCACAAATGTGATCTTTATGGCCTGTACTGGTTGAACTGAAAAATATCATTGATACTGACTTCCATCACCTTTCCAGGAATGGACTTAGGACACAGCCTACAGATAAATGCCTTGGCTTATAACAAGGAGCATTAAGAGTGGGACTGAGGTAGGGTCAAATTACATAAAAAGAGAAACACTAGCTGCAAAATCCACTACTAAACAGAAGAGAGCAGAATATCTCATGGATGAATTTATCAGTATTTCAAAGCTGGTCCATCAGAGATGAAGCCAAACCAGAGTCTGTACTCCAGTTACATTAGCTTGTGATCTTGCACTAGTTGGTTCACAGAAAATTTGAAAAAGAGGATACATATTGTCTATAACCCCCGTTTCCAAAGAAAACGTAAGCAGTATTATTTTCAGCTGCTTACTCATTCAGTGAGAGCCACAGCACATGAGTCTGGCTGTGCTTTTTGGCTCCTGGGAGCCAGCAGCTTTCCTCCTCAAGTGCAGAGCTGTGCATGCCCAGCTCTTGAGGGAAAACAGGGATAGGGCACAAGTTTGCCAAGGTTGTCGTGTTAACGTGATGTGTGTAGTCTAAGCATGTGCAGTATGGATCAGGAACGTGCTGTTGGAAGGGAAAGGGCTATGCGGAAATCTTACAAATGGGCAGAAGACAAATATGCTGGTATGTCTTGTTGTGCTCTGGTAAGGACACATAGTATTATGTGAAGACTGCCTAAAGAAATCACTACCTTCGTCAGTGGTAATGACATTTTCTAACAAAGACAGATTGTGTCTACAGAGAAAAATAAGAAAAGTGACCACCAAATAATACCAGTGAATGTATCATGAAAATACTATTTCTTTACAAAAAAACCCCAATGACATTAAAATCTGGTTATGTGGCTTGTCTAAACTGAGGAGAATAAATATTCAGTAACTAAGTATACATACCCAAAGAATTTATTTATTATTCTCCAGTTATCCTACTGGAAATTAAATAACTCACAAAATGACCCTTAGCAGCAAAAATTAAAACCAGCTATATTTTATTAGTTATCAGTGAGTCATAGAATCATAGAATCATCCCAGCATCAAAAGATAAAAGATGTCAAAGATGAGATCCTGTTAGAAGGAAAAAAAGAAAGAAAAGAAAGAAAGAAAGAAAGAAAGAAAGAAAGAAAGAAAGAAAGAAAGAAAGAAAGAAAGAAAGAAAGAAAAGAAAGAAAGAACCATTAATCACAGCATCCTGAATTTGTTCCCTCTGGAGCCTGGTGTTCATGGGCACACCAAGCAGTGAGTGATGGTTTCAATCCTGGGAAAGGCCTGAGTCAGCCATGTGCAACTGAAGGGTTGCTCTGGAGGAAAAGCAGGTTTTGAGTCCTCTGTGTTTGGGGCTCACATCAGTAACATCAGTATACACTCACTGCCCTGCTCTCTCAGCTAAACCATCTCTGATTTAGCTGCCCTTCACGTTGCAGCAGACACAAAGAATCCCATAGTGCAACTGAAGAAGCATCTTGTTCCCTCATTCTTCCTAGGGATTGTTAGTGGTGGGTAAAGCTGAATTACAAAAAACATAGGATTGTTCCAGAAATATAGTGATATTTTAACAGGTAATAAAAATATAACATCTCCAAACAGAGCCCATTTCAGGTTCAAAATGCCTATCAATAAGCTCAGTTACATGTTCATAAACAGTCACTTGCACTACAAGGATGTCACCAAAGGGTCCAATTTCATTTTCTCCCAATTCATGGCAATTTAGAGGACTGTGATTTAAATCCCGATCATCACCCTGAGTGTGTATGTTTTGGGGGATGGGGAGTTAAATCACACGAAGCTTTCTTTCTCACATGAAGCCGTCTTTAGCTGTACCTTTAGAGGTCATTCATCACAATTATTTATTACTTGCATAAATCAGAGCAATGCAAACGGGCCTACCACTGAAGTTTAACAGTGTATTCCTGTTTCTGTTACTGTTCCAACACATCTCATCTGAGAAGGGGATGATTCCTTGGAGTTTTTTGTTTGGTTTCAGTTTTTTCTAATGCTCAGTGCTCCCAGGGAAATAAGAGACAGTGATTTATTTATTAAATTCCTAGAGCAGGAGGAAGTCATGCTTGGGTATTGCTGTCATGGAGGGAGATAAATAGACTGTCCTAACATATTTAGCTAAAGAAGATACAACCCATAGGAAAACAGGCTGAGCAAGACTGAAGTGATGTATACATATACAAGCTGGCATGGGAGATGCTGAGCCAGGGACCAGACTGTTTAGATAGAGGTACTTATGGGTATGCCCCACCAACAAATTAATCATTGAGGGCATAGCTGGCTATTTTTAGCAGCAATGCCTACATTTCTTTTGTCTTTTATCTCAAGAAAACTGTGAAACCACTAAAATCCATAAGGAGCAATGCTGGGCTCAGAGTGCCCTTGGTTTAGCTGTGCAGCAGGGCCCATAGACATATATATATCTACATACATACACACATACGTGTGTGTGTCTATGCAGAAGTAGCTCATTCTCCCAACATAAGTCCTGATGTGGTAGGCAGGACCTATCTGCCTAGGTAGGTGCTCAGACACCCTTTGTGATGCCACCCCACTGATCCCTTGCTTCCCCTCAGCTCCCAGCCAGGGATCAATGAGATTCTGTCTTCTGATATCCTAATTGTTGCTCTGGGCAAAATCTTTCAGCTTTAGCTCTGGGGATCATGATTTAATCCAATGCTTTAGCCCTATAATGGAAACCAGTGGGTAACACAATATTTGTTTTTATCATTGTAGTCACAATTTGGAAGCAACGGGCTGCAAACTCCTTATGATTTGTGGCAGGGCATTTCATTAACGCATCTATAAAAAAGCAAAGGTGTCTCCATTGACAGCACTCAACAATTTTCTCTATTACTTTAATAGCTACTCACTTTGAATGGAAAGTGCTTTTCCGCACCATTGAAGCATAGCTGGTGTATAACCTCCAAGCACTCAGAAACGCTGAGGTGCTACAGGAAGGGACGCTTAATAGAACACATCCACTCTTTGGCACGTGCTGCCGGGCTCCAGACCCCGCACAGCTCAGTGCTGCTGTATCACGCACAAATCCGGACAAAATGTGCCCCGTGGCACTGAGAGCAGAACAGACCTATTTCATTTGCCTGCTGGTTTTGCATGATTACCAACTGGATTTCACATTGAATTCCTTGTATGAAATTGGTGGTAAAATCTATGCAGGTCTAAGCTTGTTTCCTAAGCTTTTATTGGGTAGCAGAAACTCATCATGTACTCATGTGGTGGTGGGGAATATGGAGGCTGTAAATTGAGAGGCTGATGTTCAAATCCAGCAGATCAGCATAAAGCCCTCAGGATATTATTCTTGCTGCAATTACTAGTAACAGCTATCAGGAGAAGAACAGGTAGGAGACTGCCATGTAGTGAATAGAAATGTTTCCTTTCAGTTGTTTGTATGAATATTGCAGACAAGGATAAATAGTTGTTACTGTAAAGCTCTCAGTGACAAATTGATCCCCATCTGTGTCTGTAGCTGCCTCCAGCTTTTCCTTATGGGAGGCAGTGGTGGGTCATCAGTGTGTTCATTTTAAGATTGGTAAAAAAAAAGGTCCTGATATAAGAGTCTCCTCATATGACCTTTGCTTATATTCAGAAGTGTTTCTCACACAAACAGCCCTAGTGATGCTGATGCTAATAGGTAGATGGTAGAGGCAATTTCCCTGTGACTGTTAGAGACTGGAGATGAGAAACAAAAGCTCCTTTCTGAGAGCTGCCCATCCATCTCGAATGCTCTGACTCACTCCACCTCGTGTGGGACTGGCTGCTTAGAAAAACCAACACTGACATCTTTTTACCACGTTTGCAGGATCACAGCCTTAGGATACACAAAGCGTTACTCACTTCAGCTGATTCCATTAATGCTGAAGACACAGGCTTGTACTTACTCTGTACAAGCTGCAGAAAAGGCTTCTGTGTGAGAGGATTATGGCTACAGTTCAGATGCTCAACAATTCCTACTAGAAACATTTTACAATGAAGCAATAGCATCATTAAGAAGTTGCAATGCATCAGCATCTGCTTTATTTCTTCTCTTAGGTCACTATTTTTTTTATAATAAGACTATGAAGAAACTCAAAATCAATCATTGCTGTTCTTGATTTATATGCAACTAGCTACTTAGCAAATAGAGAAAAAAATCTCAGGCTCAGTTGTACAGTGTAAACTACCAATGCAAAATGGCAATGTAATACCATGTCAATGCAAGTTGAAATCTCAGCAGATTTCTGGTCACCCGCGTGTCCCTGTCTGAACATGCTTGCATGCAAACACAAATTCAGACTGGCATTAATTATGTGAACTATGTTATCTTGCGTCAAAATATTTTCCCAGTTCTGTATGTTTCCAAATATATCTAATTTATGCATTTCTGAGTATATAAAGTGCTGCTCACAGCTGAAGCAGATGTATCAGCTCTTCTTCTGTTTATATCAGAGATTATGCCAGATGTTTCAATGGCTAGAAAAAGTACTTCTCCAAGTGGTATCAGGTTTGAAAAACAGACTTTCTGACAAGTCCACACAACGCATCCAACACCAGCCCTCCGAACTACAAATTCTTTTATTGCAGGAGGTGTACTCTCCCTTTCCTGCGACCTTGCCATCCTAAGCAGATGCTTATGACATCACCTTAATGCTGTGGCTTAAAAACAGCTTAATTAAGTTAGTGTCTGTACATTGCTGTCTGCTTCCATTGTATCTTTCACATAAATAAAAAGAAGAAAAGGCACCCAGCTGCCTCTCATGCAGACCCCTTTGAGTTCGGGACATAACCCACCAGCTGCTCCAGGGGCATCGCTGAGAAACATGAAGTCCATCCCCGAGGAACCGGCCCAGGCAGACCATATTGGAGCATCAGAGTTCTGTACAGGTCACCCTTTTCTTCCACTACTTTATTCAACATTGCCATTGACATGAGGATTACCTTGTATTTTATAACAGCTGGGATTTTAACTCCATCTACAACGTAATTAAATTTCCCTAAGTGTAATGGTGTCTCAGTGTTAAGTAGTAAGTAGACAAGGTTACTGCAATGATGTTTTCTATAGTCTGTATATGATATTGTACAATAGCATCTATTTCTGTACTAATTTTAAATACTATACTACAGCAAGAAAAATTGTTCTGACTCAATGTTGAACTCTGAAGAGCTCATAGACTTGTTTTTGTTTCAGTATTAACTGCTCACAGTGAGTTTTTTAGTGTGAGTACAGAAAATAGGCTTCCTTTTCCTTCAGAACAGTCTGAAAAATAGACAGGTGGCAGTAAATAAAAAGGACTGTAAATTTAAAGCAGTCTATAATGCCATTAATGGTTTAGCTTACTTTAATAAGAAGGGATTTATTACTTACTAGCTTGTGATTAAATATAACTGTACATTCTGTCAGTGAGGAAAAAAACAAGATGAGCAATTAAAATACCTTATTTTAAATATATTTAATTTCCCAAAGTAGTAGACTTGTGGATCTTACTATGTTACTCATTAGCTAACAAAAGTAATCCCTTCCTGAGATACAGTCAAGAAAATCCAGGACTGGAGTTCATGCAGAGACTAATCTATGTAGATTAAATAGCCGTATTGTCTTTCTCCCTCCATTGTGCAGCTTGCCAGCATACCCTAAAACCAGACTTAAAAGAGAAGAATGTGTTGCATTTCTAGCCAGCCACAGAAATCTCAGCTCTCCTGTACCACGGTACAGGGACCACCCTTTGCACATGGCAGTGACTTTGTGGTCTGCAGATGTGACCCCAGGAGGTGCTGTCAGTGATTGCTGCACGCTGCCAATTCCCTCAGCAGTACTTCACAGCGTTGGAGCCCACAAAGCTGCCTGAGGCTGGCAATTGGCATCACAGCAGCAAACAGTATTATCTGAATTATGCATGTATCAAACCTGGGCTCTGAACAGTAAGAACAGGTTCAAAAACCCTTCCGACAGTCCTGTCACTGTATTGTATAGCAGGTGACTCATTAACTGTGAGCAGCTGAGGCAGCCCAGGTAGAAAGATGCTTTCGGAGCTGACTATTTTGTTCGAAGAAAGCTTCACAAAAATGTTTCGCTTGCTCTTGTGGAATAGGCTCATGAACACTGAAGATGGAGGAGATCTGTTAAGGAGCCAAGGCACTTCATCCCAGCACAAGCCAAGCGTAGAGCTGTGTCAGACATCCAGGAGCTAATAGAAAGTCAGGAGTACAGTGAGAACTCTGAAACTATCTGAAACTATTCAGCTGGGAGGTCGAATGCCAGGATTTGTGAAATAGCAGATATTTTTCTTTTCTAACAAAAATCTTTGAGAAGACCCTTGGACATGTATAACCTGTAGTCTATAATAGATTGAATGAGGAATCCATTCTCATGGGCTTTTCTTTGTTCAAAACAGAGATAAGCTCTAGATAAGATAGATAGATGTGGATAAATTATACTACTTTTAATCATATTATTGGAGTTCACATTGTCCAGCATGTGCAGGAAGGGAACCCTAGCATGCCAGGCACCTGGGGGAGGTAGGGAGAGTGGCTTTTGGTGGGTACCACAAAACTGTGCAGCAAACAGCCATTCTGGGTCACCTCCTGCACATGTTCTGGTATTGGCACTGAGCCATGTGTGCGGCTGGGCACTTCTCTGGCTTTTACTGTACACTGATCTTCTCCCCCTGGCCATGTCATCCTCAAGATGTTTTTCCATCTACTCTAATGAGATTAACCAGCTCCTTGTGCTCTCAGGACACCAACTCTGTGTACTACAGACCTTGGTGTGTCTCACCTTTATATTTACCTCCTTGACAGCTGTGTGCTTGGAGCAAGGGGATTGTAAGGCTTAACGCACTGAGGCACCTATATTCTGTTTTCTGTGAGAGGGTCCCTTTTAGTCCCCTTGCACACGCTGCACTGCACATGTGTTCCCTCCAAAACAGGGCTTGGAAGTGGTGCTTTTCCCAGGGAGATGGAAGGGGCAGACCTGTACCATCTGCTTTGGACTGATGTTGTCTTCCAAAACATTTTAAGGGTTTGCATCTGAAGAGGGCAAGCTGCCACCACAGCTGAAACTCTCCTTTCTCAGCAAGGACATGGTGAGGAGCTAATTTGTTGCTAATTTGGTGTAAATGTGAAGTAATAGCATATGTGAAAATGACCACGAAGATTTCACATACTTAGATGGAGTCTGTTCTCTTACTCTGAGTGTAAGGTGACATATCTCCAGCGATGTAAGCCAACTTTTTCCTTTGTGTCCACAATCCCTATATAGCATTAAATGTGTATGCAAGCCAATGGATAATGTTTCCATTATTGTGTTTGCAGTCTGGAAAAAAAGAACCCAGTAAACCTCTAAACAGTATCACATATAACCAAACCAGAATATAAAAGGCTTTTCCATAAATACATGCATGTTGAGATGCCTGCTACTTTGTTCTTAAAACAGAGCCAGAGCTAATTGCCAATGAAATCAGCAGTTGTTGTACCAATCAGATGACCAGCAAACAGCTAACACAGTGTTTACAGGACGAAGTCTGGGCTTCTCTGTGCTCCACAATGCCTAGAAGCAATTGTAATCCCTAGTTTTCTTACTGTTATTCTCCAAGGTCTTTCAGCTTTACTGCAACTGGACTTGTGAAGCAGTAATTACTGTGAATATGCATATATCTTCCCTCATAAATGATTTCTGGCACACTTGTTTTAAGTAGGGCAGCAAAGATAGATGAACCAGACAGACTATAATTGTTTGTGGGGAGTTATTTTTTATGAAGCTTCTTGGATTTGAACGTCAGGTACTTTTACTGTGGTATTCACTACAGCACTAAAGTATCGATTTTGTCCCTCTGAACACTATACACGATCTACATTATAAGTTTATTTGCTTGGAGCTAATATCTGTGGTGCTGTGTTGGTTGCTATGTTGTTTCTATAACAAACATTAGCTGTAGAAGATGTAGAAGGTACCTGTATCCAGCTTCTACTCTAGCCATACCAGAGCTGAAAGCATGAACTGTTTTACATGTACTACACTTGTTGGCTTTTACACAGCTTTACATTTACTGTCTGGTTTTACCTAGCCTTGCATTTGCAGCATTGTGCTGCAGGTATTTTTGCACATTAGAAAGGCTAGATAAATTGTGACATGGTCACTACCCATTTGCCCTAATCACTAATGACAAAGCTGGCCTATTTTTTGAAATGAAAACTAGCATTAAGCTAGCTAGTCTCCTGAATACAACTGTCTATATTCAGAATTTTCTTTTTGCCTAGAAATTATAATGTTCAATATAATGGTTACTTATGAAAAAAATATGTTTTTATAATTTGTTCCTCTATTAATTACCGGATAGGGTTGTGAGAAACAGAGTGAGACAGAAACATTTTCATTTTGCAGTCTGAAAGGCCTTCTGGAAACATAGTCTTGTGTTGGAGCATTTCTCAGAATATTTCTTTAGATCCATCTGTCAAAGGAAGATATTAAAACGGACATTCTTTTATCTTTTCATATATTATGGGTCTAATTTGACAGTTTTTTCTTAAATGCATTTCCTGTTGTTTTCATTGCCCTTCTGAACCATAGATGATAACATGTGGGAACACTCCCTGGTACATTTATTTGCTACTTTTGGCTGATGAAATTCTCCACATCACAATTTCTAGGCTTATGTGCATCAGTATTTAAGTACCAACTCCTAGGTGTATTTATGCTGACACACAATCAACACCGACCGAGAAACATTTCCACCACACTCCATCTTCTACACTCAAGTCACTCTGCCAAAATTCAAGTTTCTTTTATATTCTGATTAGGTGCTTATTTCATGTCTCTTTTTAGCATCCTTTGTTCATAGATGGATGTGGCAGTGTGTCATCACATTCCTAAAAAGCGCTCAGTCTACGGGGGTGAGAAGGAAACTGGAAAGCCCTGTGCCACAAAGCCTTGCTTCTCTACTGCAATACAAGGGAGCATCATGACATCCTCTCTCCTGAATGAAGCCATACTATCAGCCTGAGGGTGTCACCTCATTTGAACCCCTACATTACATAAAATGAGGAAAGGGACTTTTAATTTATCCAAGCATATCCGCATGAAAGGAGTTTTAAGTCATTTCACCGATTATGAAATCTCAGCTGTGAAACTCCTATTCAGGCAGAACTATTGATGAGAAGATCCCTATTACAGCTAGAATATTTTTTTTCTCCTAATAACAATGAAAACCTCACTAGATATTATTACATTTTGAATGAGGTCTTCTATGCAGTAGAGTTTTAATGATCCAACTGTTGCCAAGTTCTGCTTTCAAAATCACAGTGGAACATTTTTACCAGGCCTATTAGGTAATGCATACAAATTTTGGGCACAAATTCACTATCTCCTATTCAATGTCCTCACGCTAGATCTTGTCAATGACACAGATGTTCTTTTTCCATAAATTCCATCAACCATGGTCTGGAAACCATAGTATTAGTTGTTCTGTTCATCTCTGCTTTGTATGCATTTGTATAGTTGGCCATCACATTTTAACAAAAAACTTCTTGTCTATTTTAGCTTCTCTTGAAAATGAAATTTCTGAGGCAAACATAAGAAAGATCATTCTCTGCTGTGGGCCAGCTTTGATCATTTTGTAAGCATCATGAGCATCTTTGGTGTTTTAAGATGGGAAATTTTGTATTGCCCCAACCAACGAATAAGGAAATATGTTTTTCCAAATCTCAGAACTTGGCAGTTATACAGATTTTGCAATACTTCCTTCTTACACTTATTTCTAATGGGATAGTTCATATTTTGTCAAGCTAAAAGTGGAAGTTATAAAATTTATTAATCTTTCAAGTGCTACTTTCCATAGGGCATCAACCAATTCTTGTTTTCCAAAGATTTGAAGAAACCAGAGCCATAATACATTTGACTCCAAATCAGCTTCATGGAAGTCTTGCCCTAAGCAAAGATGTAAACCTAAACAGTGACTTAAATCTGGGCTGAATCTCCAATCCTCAAATAAATGATTGCCATAGAGCATCTCAGTTGGGATGGGAGCCTAAGGGAACATCAGGGCCGCTGTCACTATTTAAGGCTCCTGCTGTGAATCTCCTGCCAAGGAATGGCCAGTTCATCTGTTTTAGTGGGTCCTTTGGTCATTCCTGTTCTATTGCATTTCTTTCAGTATTACTTCAGAAACAGCCCGGTACTAAGCAGAAGATTAATGACATAACCTAATTGGTTTTGCTATCCTTAAAGATGATGGGCCAAATTAATCCCTGTTAGAGCTTCATTAATCTTTATGGATTTACACCCAAGATTAATTCATCCCCATGATACTAATCACTTGCTGTGTGGTATGTGGAAAATCACTTAACTTTGCATGTTGTTTTCCATTCCAGCTGGAAAATGGGGAATTTAGTGAAAACAAATGCTTCAAACACTCCTAGGATTGGTCAAAATGGAAGACACTTTTTAATAACATGCACATGTTATTTCTGAGTATTAGTTTCAGTTTGCACTTGTTTTCTCGCTTCTCAGTGAAGGTTGGGTAGAAATGTTTCCCTGTGGGATTATGGATGTGCCTGATATTTACACTGAGTAAAGTCTTGGCACTGTAGAGTTTGGTGGGAATTTATGTGCTGATTATCCCAGGCCTGGGGTGTCACACTTCAGGTTTTACAGAAGTCACACACGCACACCCAGAGGCAGAATTTGGCCTTTTTCATTTCTGCTTTGTTTAGGCCAATTTTTACAGCTGTTCCCCAGTGAGAACAAAAGATATCTCACCAAAGATAGCAGGAATTTTGCTTAAGAAAGGATTACAGGACTAATCCCTCTATCTCCACTCATGTTTATTTTGGCAGTCATTTAGATCAAGATCTCCGAAGCTCCCTAGCTCAGGTCCTCTCCATTCTCACAGATAAACGCCCACATGTGCCTCTCATGGATTAAAGCAGCAATTGCATTTACCAAGAGGCTTCTATATTTGCAGAAAAGTGTTCTGGTAATGCCACCAATTAGATAAAACTGGGACTTCATGCAGATAATAGACAAGAATCTGCTGATAAGGATTGCAGCAATTTATTTTAGCTAAGACCCATGCTAGAGGTGAATAACAAGCAATCCATCAGTTAAATGACAAAAAGAACACTTGAGTTTTACAAGCCATTCCCTTTTGATAACCCCAGGCATTATTACTTAACCGGAAAATATATAACTTGAAATCTGTTCTTCTCTGTTTATGCATATTTAATGTCTTCAATTGCCTATATTAGCAAATATATGTATAATAGAGAAGTTAAAGGATCAGGTGTTATAGTCTTTTCTAGTAAGAAACTATACAGGATTTAATGATCTTTGCAAAAAATAAGATGCAGCATGTTCAGTAAAGTAATAATTATAGCATTTTGACATTTATTTGGTACAGCTTCTTTGAGCAATTTACAAATTGTTATGTAAAAGCAAATATTTTTCAGCTATACATTTTATCTTACAGCTAGTATTAGTTATTTCTTCTTAGTACTAGATACATAAAACTTTTTAACCTACTTACTGGAATTCCAACGGACATGCTAAATATACACTGAAATCTCTGTCAATTATGTATTTGAGTTGGCAAGGAGGAATATTTTTATAGTTTAATAAAGGCAGCAGTGATACATAGCTTCACGTTGCTGAGCTACAATACTGGTGGCCAGTATTTTTAAGGTAAAAGAATACAGTATAATCATGTTGATGCCTCAGGGCTCCATCGTACCTCCTGCAGTAAAACTCAGGGGAACAGGATCAAAGGGCGCAGTGGACTGCTTCAGCTCACAAAATTTCTCATGAAGAAGCAGCAGCTTGCAGGTCAGGAGGGGAAACTTGAGGACAGCCCCCAAACTCCGTGAGTCCCAGAAACCCATGGGGAAGGAAGTTCTCACCTCCTTCAGGGCAGAAACAATTAAGGAATTTGAGTAAATCGAAGAGAAAGCTTGAGAGGGATGTCAGAAAAAACTGAATGCTAGAGAGAGTCATTAACCTGGCACTTCTCAGAGTTCAAGGAGACATTAAGCAAAGTAAAAAGCAGGACATAAATTTCATTAGAAGAAAAGCTTTCACACAATGCATAATCCATCTGCGGGACTAACTACATCAGAGTGCTTCCAAGGCCAAAAGCAAAAAGGATTCAGAGAATGACCAGCGCTGATACAGGCCACGCAATCATCATTAGCTGCATGAGGTAGAATTTTTTTTTTAAACAAGAATATATACACACACACACATATCTATATATCTTGATGCTTCCTGGGACTAAATAGCAAAACTGGGGAGAAAATTGTCTTGAGGACAAGCTATTTTATCACTGCCTGTTGTGTGGCGCGCTGAAGCCCATCTACTACAGGGCCAGCCAAAGCACAGGTCTGGATTAGCCTGTTAGTTCTTGTTCATGTGAAGTTCTGTAACAATATCTCCCCACAGGCTGGTTCTTGCCTTGGGTGACTTCATTTGTATTTGGGCCAAATCCCAATCCAATGAGACCAAGGTCAGTGAGATGGGAGACTTCATAAAGGGGCTCGCACAAGCCTCTGTGGCTTTGCAAGCAAAAGCAGAAGTTTTCCAAGTGGAAGGCTCTTGCTGACTTGACCAAATCTGTCCAAGCATGTCCCTTCCTGAGAAAGGCAGTTCCAGCTGCACAGCGGTCCCGTGGGGAAAGGCGCAGGGCTGGAAGGAGAAGAGCAGAGTGCCACAGTTTCCTTTGCTGCCAGCTTCTGTTTCCCCCTGATAATAAAGGGGCTAAAAATATGCAGCACTGTGGCTCCTTATTTATCAACCACATTCCCCAATAAACACTTTGGTACAAAGCATTACCAGATTATCATCCTCAAATTGTGTATATTTTTGAAAAGTGTACTCTGTGCCTACTGGGAATTATGTTTTTGAATGTTCCTTTTTCTGTACTCTCTGAGTCATATTCTCATCATTCCTATACTTCACAATATTTTCCCATTACCATAGTGACTGCCTGTAAGGAAGGCATAGCCGAATAACTTCAGGTTTTTACTGAACCCAAATTGCCTACCTGACTGGACCTCTGTGTGAGTTTGTCTTACACCGAGCAAGCGATATGAAATGAATAGTGATTTTTCTTTTTAAGAGAATCATAGTTCCTGTCCAACACAGAGCTGATACTGTCACCTGTCTGATCTAAAAGCCCTCCCAACAAATCATCCCAGTTGGTCTGATCCTAAATGTTTCGAGTAGGTCTGACTCTGTAAGTAGGCAGTGACTCCACACCTGGATTCTCCCAGAGCAGCTCAATCAATTGAACTGCAATAGTAAAGTATGTGTTGCTCACTCGCATTTGTGTGTGCTCCCCCCTTTCTGTTGAATTCCTTAAGCTTAGAAAGAGTTTGGACCAAATCCGTGTTTCTGAACAACTCCCTCTGTTGGACACAGATCCAAATGTCACAGCTTTCTCAAATGTCACACTGTTACATCTAAGCAGAATGGCAAACCTGGGTTTTGTAACGGTGAAGATACAATTTTAAATTCTGTGGTTTAGGTTCTGGAATATATGAGATATTAATATATTTTATGAACCTAAATGTGTATCTTAGATAATGTAAAAGTCAAATTTATCTTGTAAAAACTACTTTTGTTAGCACTGTGAAGGGAAAGTCCAGAAAATAGATAGATTAACCTTCAAGTTTAATGTCATTGTCAATGCTCGTTTAGGAGATTGTGCTGCTAAGAAATAAATCATATTAGTTTATCACTCTTTTATAAGGGAAAGGGAGGACAGTTTGTACAGAATGCCTTTATGTGTAGGTGTCTCTGAATGCAGAGAAGAAAGAGACATAAATGCCTTTCATCTCATGCAAAGGAATAATATAAACACACAAACATACAATTCTGTCCCTAGCAGTACTTTGTGATATGAAGACAAATACAGGCTGAGGTCACTTTAAAATATTTTCATATGTGCTGATTACCGATACTCAGGAGAATCAAAGCCAAACTCTTCTTTCCGTAGGTGTATGTTTGTCTGCTAAACAGCAATTAAACACTTTTACCTGAAAGCAATTACTGCAGTCAGTGTGAATAGCCTTTTTATTGCATCAGCTTGTGATATGAGCATTATAGGAGTGGATCCAAAAAAGGGAACAGAGCAGAAAAATGAAATCCCAGACATCTCGCATATTGTTTTGGAAGCAGACAGTGAGGACACCTCAGTCTTAATGCCTGATCAGGCTTTCGGCATTTCACTATTGCAAATGTGGTAGTGATTTTTTGCCAAGTTTTGGCTCTGCTTTGTACCTTCTCATAAGAGGGGAAGGGGCATTAGCTCATTTAAAATGAACACGAGTAGATCGTGATTGCTTCATGTTGGTCTGACCACACAGCCACCATGAGAAGAAAGGCTGTTTCTCCATCACTAGCTCCCAGAATAGTAGCACTGTACACATAGTTGCTCAGTAAAGTGACTTGATTTTTGGTATATCAACTTTATTTTTTTTTATGACATTAAACACACTGTTTTCTTCATCAGCGACTCTTAGGGTTGGTAGGGATATATAGGCAATGACTTAAATGGGTGCAAGATTTAATGTCCTCAGAAAAGAAAAATGGAGCAATGTTCTAATCTATACTACTCCATCTTGATAGCAACTGAGAGATTTTGTAAGTAAAGCAGGATTATTTGAGGCACTCCAGCTAATTACTTGTGAAACTCACGTGAGAAGAACAACAGCAAAATGCCTATGGAAGTGTGCCTGCAGCCACTGTTCCCAGAAAGCTTAATAGGTTGGACAATAGCTTGGTGAGATGGATCTTAGGAAATCTAGACTGAAAAAGACCTTGCGAGTTCATCTAGTCAATCTGACCCAAGGCAAGATCAGCTATATCACATCAAACAGGACATATATTTTTCTAAAATTATCTTAGAGATGTTTCATGGATGCTCTTTAACTTCCCCAGGCAGCTTATCCCAGTGCCTTACTGCCCTTACAGTTGGAAAGAATTTTTATTCTAATGTCTAAACTGAATGAGAGCCTTTCTTGGTACAATTTAAACTGGACTTAATGCTCCTGCTGAGATGTTATCAATGATGAACAAGGTGGAAGGATTTCTTCATATATTTTCAGGATTATTTATCCATCCCAATATGATGCTTGCCTTTTCCACCCTGCATAACACAGACGACTCAGTGTTTGGTTTGTGGTCTATCGTTGGTCAAGCTATTTCCTAACCAATTATTACCCAATTTCCAGCAGATAATTCCTGTCTAAATGTAGTTCCTTATACTGATCCTTAGTAGGTTTTATCTTGCTTTTATAGATTGTTCCTTCAAGCTGCCAAGATCTTTTTTTTAAATTTTAATCTGACTATTGACCAGCATACTTGCAGAGCTCCCAAGCTCCTGCACCTTTACTAAGTATGTCTTCTGCTCCCTTTTTCAATCACTAATGAAAATTTGGATATAATGGGACTAAAGACAAAACCGTGCAGAGTCGTATTCCATACATCCTTCCATGTTGTGTCACTTTTCAGGTATAATTACCTGAACAGTCTTACACCTGTTAGAACAGGTGTAGCAGGGTCACCAAAGCTGCATTTCCTTGTCATGAGTGTACAAAACACCTTACTGAAGTTGAGTTACATGACACCAATTGCCTTTCCCCTCTCCACAGCACAATAGAGTCATAGAGAGAACTAAACTGCTTTGACAGACTTTGTTCTTACAAGTAAAGCTGAATGCTACCCACTTCTCCTTTATCTTCTAGGCACTTACAAAGTTTGTTTAAAAAATCCTAGATTTTGGGGCAGGAATTGAATTTAAAACCAGATTGATCAATAATCTCCTAGCTCCTTCTTTTTCCCCATTTTCAAGACGGGCACCTTGCTTTCCTATTTCTGATCCTCTGACACCCAATACATCTAGCCACTCGAGATAGTAACCAGCCATCCTGGGATCAATCTGCCCTTTAAGCATCACAGGATGAAGTTAACAAGTCTAGCTAATTTGAAAAAAAAAATATCTGAGTACAGTGCACCATGAGATGAAACAAACTGCAGAACTAACTGATCTAATAACAATCATCTATTTGCTAGGTTCATTTTCAGCTGGATCAGTTCCCCCATACAGATCCCTGCGTGCCCTTACAAATCACTGTGGCAATGGGATGCAGGAGGGCAGCGAGGAGATGGGAACAGAGTGGATTAGGGAGGATATAACTACATTTTTCAGAAATAGCACTGGCTTAACACATTTGCTGAAATACAGCTTTAATGAAGACAGATACAACAAAGTCATTTAATCACTTGTCCCTTCCCTGTGACATCTGTCGATAGCTGTCTTGCACCCCTGAGTAGTGGGCCAGCACTCCCCTGGCCTTCTTCATATGCATTTATAGCATGACATCTTGCTACCTCACTGTCCCTGCTTGTATCTTATTTTGTCCTTTCATCTTTCTGATTTTACCTCAACATACTTCTGCCATTAATCAATACTTAATTTTGAATAGTTCCATCCTTTTCCATATACTTTCTTCTAGTCAGGCCAGAAAGGGGCTTGTGATGAAGCCAGGGACTTTATTACTACATTTCCTCTCTTTCCACTACACTGGGATAATTGAGTTTCTGAGCTCCAAGGGAAAACACGCAGGGATGGAAAAACCCTAGGTTTCAGTCTTCATATGCCATATTTCCTGGTTTCACATGGAAGGAAATGGTGAATGAATGACAGAGCAAACACTCTTCAACAGATGCGTGGAAAAAGTACAAAATGCTAAACCACATCAAGACCCTCCCCTAATTCTATTGCTTGAATATGACATAACTCCAAGGAGGACATAGCCCATGGGGACACAAGCAAGGGAGAAAAGGACATTTTTTCTGAAGTCCTCCAGCAGTTCTGATGTGCTTGGCAGAGCTGAACGTAAACAGACATTTTGCTCTGCTTCTGGGCTCTAATTGCATCATTTTCCACGAGTTCACATGTACGACAGCTGAAGATCATGAGTCATGTATTCTTTTCCAGCATAAAGTATTATTTACTCTTTATTCTTGGATGGTCATCAAATGACATTTAAAAGAGTGAAGATGGCAAAATGTTCTTTTACACAGTCTTATACAGGTTTTCTTTAAAACAGGTTACTGATATGAAATGAATGCCATCAACATCTTTTAAATACATTTTTTTCTTAATTAGTCATATGACACTAAATTACATCAATATTGCTAACCTTTTTTCTTTTCCTGCTGAAATGATTTCTGGATAAGAAAATAGCTGATGATGTTTTGAAATAAAAGATGTCTACAAGGTTACAACTACCTAGAGGGAGGTCGTAGTGAGGCTGGTGTTGGGCTCTTCTCCCGAATTGCTCACGATAGGACAAGAGGAAATGGCCTCAAGTTACGTCAGGGGAAGGTTAGGTTGGATATTAGGAAGAAGTTCTTTACTGAGAGGGGGGTTGGGGACTGGAATAGGCTGCCCAGGGAGGTGGCGGAGTCACCGTCCTTGGGGGTGTTCAAAAAATGGGTTGATGAGGCACTTGAGGTCATGGTCTAATGGTTAGGAATATGATGGGGTAAAGGTTGGACTTGATGACCCTGGAGGTGCCTTCCAACCCTAATGATTCTATGATGCTATGTCATGAAGGAATGGAGAGATATTATAGCTGTGTAAAACTGAAAAATCTGGATCCACAGTTTGACTTTGTAAAAAAGCTGTTTAGCTGAAGTCTCTGGTGAGCATTAAGCAGCTAGCTAGGCTATTTGTAATTATTTCTGAATATAGCACCATAAAACTATATAACACTTCTTCTAACAAATAAAAAGTAATGAAATCAAGAATTCAGGTGAAGCTGATACTGCTCTGCGAGGTTACAGCAGATGAAGACTTGACCCTTGGCCTATTCTACCCATCCTTTGGTCTAGGGGGACTCATTCACCTTCATGCAGGAATATTTGTCTGAAGGGATGGCTTGGGGAAAAGATGCAAAATTCTTCATGGCAAGATTTCTCAGACATTTGTAAAACGTACCACAAGCTGGTTATAGCCAAAACATTCATTAAACAGCTACTGATATGTAAAAGAGCTGTTTAAGAGGAAGAATGCAAAGCAAAAGGCAGCAAGAGACTGCATGACAGGACTGCAGGCTGATGTTTAAAGCAAGATCCTAGCTTGGACTGCACAGTGGTCACGCAGTGTCCCTTGGCAACCTCCAGCCCTTCATCAGCCAGTGCAGGCTGCAGGGGTTTTATGTTCTTAATTCTTCTGTTCATGGCTGCATCTGCTTGTATAATTTATGGCACACAATACATATTTTTCCTTTGAGATTCATTCTATTCTTTATTCCAGCATTTATTCTGTCAGAAAGTGGTGGGACAAGGAGGGGTTATCGGGCACAACAGGCTGAATAGAACTTGTCTTCTTGCTCTTTTTTTCTTGAATTATGACTGCGCTAATGACAAAACCCTTTTAGTTTCCCTCCTTTCCTTTATCTATAGTTCTGGTTTTTGCTTGCTTCCTTGAAAGCCTGAGAGAGAAACGTCAGGTGGTGAAATACTTCAGAATTAAAGGGCTGCATCAGGAGGCGTTTTTAAAATTAGGTGACTTGGTATCCAAAACAAATGCACGATTGTTCTTCATGCTTGGGTGGCTGGCAGCCAGGCGGCAGGGCCTGGGCTATTTCTCAGGGCTTCATTCAGAGACTGTCATTATTGCCCCTATTACTTTTTTCTCTGTCCAGGACTCTCTTGAATGCCACCACCAAAGCAAAGAATGCCACGCATGGCTTCCCCTGAGGAGGATTAGTAATCCTACACCTTGCACTGGCTGGCAGAGGTGTTTTAAGAACAACCAGCATTCTTTCTCAAAAGCCAAATATTTTATTACTGTATGGACCTGATCCTGCAATTCAAACCCAAATGTCTCTTCATGTTCCTGGGCAATTTGGTGAAGGCTTCTTTGGTTCAACTACTTACTTTGTTGCATTTTATTTCTTAAGTTTTATATATCAAAAGGAGATGAAAAGTGGAATTTCTGGATATACTTACTATGAATCTATAGAAATAAATGACTGAAAAAACACACAACACAAAATTGGCTTGATCACATTGTGGGCCTTGGGTGATTGCACAGACCAGAATAAAAAAGTTTCTTCCAAGCCAAATTCTGTTCCAAAGTAAATAAAACAGTTTAATTCAAAACTGTAGTTACCCAGAAAAATAAAAGCTAGTCTGTGCTAGAAATTAGTGTAAAGTAATGCTGAAAACTGTAGAAAAGAACTGTTCCCTATTTTTTTTTTCTTAAGCCAGCCAAGTTTAGTTTAGCTGATGATTTAACTACTTTTTTCCATCCCCAGGCTGTATCTTGGGATCTTGTACTGGGAAAGCAGAAATGGTCTGAGGCAGCAAAATGTAGAGGGATGTAAGGTCTCAGTGTAGGTGGTCCTGGGCTATGATAGATATCAAAGGAATCTGTGAATATAGTGGGCTGAATTTCCTGAATCCCTTGTAGGTCATCCTGCCTTCCACCATCTCACTCCTCCACCCACTTGGGAAAAGCTCACGAAAACACAATGAGTTTGAACCAGTGGACTTTCTGTTGTCCCCTGCAGAAATAACCCACATCGTACAAATGGAGTATTGCCTTCTTTCTTTCCCTACCTCTTTTGGCAGAATTATTGTTGTATTTGATGAAGATACAGGAAATGGAGAAGCAAAACATTAAGCTAGGTTAGTTGAGGCAGTAAATGTGCATATGAGATGGCATGAGTTAAGATTACAGGTAAACTCTTCGCAACTACTTTCTATTACTTGTTTAGTGTTGCAGATTAATTTTTTCAATAAACCACTAAATAAAAGCAAGCATAGCATATAAAATAATGAAAAGATGCATTTTTTTTCCAACTACCTCTCAGAAGACACTTGCCATAGTTCATTTTCTATATCTGGGCATATTTCCAGTAACATAAATTACCAATTTTAACTTTTATTGCAAATGTAGAAAGTGACATCAATGAGACTGGACAGCCCCTTCTAACATTAATATATTGAATAGATGTGATCCTTTATCTTACACATACATTTTTATGCATACTTTATTATTTACATGGCTGACAGTAAATTTTCCTAGTATGCATCGTTTCCTATGAGATGCCTTTAATTGTGCTGGATCCTAAAAACAGTGAAACAGTGACATGGGAATGTGGGAATATGAATATCAGGACTGACAAGGCACAAGTTTAAAACACCATCCTGCTTACCGGGGAATGTAAGAAATAGTGCTGAGATACCACCCTCTGTTCACAGGCACTGTGGGTATCTCTTTGCAGAGGAGAGAGACTTCTATCTCACAGTGTAGCTGACATACATTTTTTGGACATGTATCCTGATTTCTTCTGGCATTTACACATTCTTGTAAATTGTTAACAGTCAAAATTAAAATGCTCCTTCTAAAAATTGAACACAATCACTATTTCAGTACTACTAATTTAAAAAATGGCAATTTTTATGTACACCTTAAATGATCTACTTGCTATTCTGTTATTTAAGTACCATTTAAAAAAATACATATCTACATTATAGTTTGCTCTATTCTTATTCTTCTGTAATATAATTCAGAAGGCAAAGATTTATATTGTTGTGGCTTTGTATAAACCAGATATTAAATTGTAACAAAATATGACTTAAATATATACATAAAATAGACTTCTGGAGTATTTATTGTCATAGTAACATCTTCATAATCATAATAAAAAAACTAAAAAAAAAAGAGTGGTCTCAGCCATGTGCAGGAGGAGTGTCTATGTGGTGCTAGCCACACAAAAGTATCCCTTTTTTCATACTCGCTGAAAGCATTTCTCAATACCTACATGCCTGGGGTCCCCAAGGTTTCAGTGAGTGCAGGAAAGCTCCTCCTGCCGGGAGGGAATTCTTTGTGGGAGGTGACACAGACCTGGAGGGATGACCCTCCTCTGCCCTGGCTGATGAACTGGTGAACCTGTGACAAAGCTATTGTATGGGAAACCAGGGAAGTAACTCTACCAGGAGGCAGGATCCCTGCCCAGGAACACACAGATCTCAAAAGAATTCTGCTAGGGAAAGCTTTCGGCCTGCATTCAGGACTGAAGCCATCAAAAAAAGGGTTACAGAGCTAAGCTAGAAATGAAAACTTTTGAGGGGTAATTTTGAAGAGTGGACAGATCATTTCTTCATGTGATGCCATCCATCATTGTGCCTCTTCGTATCAATCTCTCAGAGTATTAATATCTCAGAAATGCTGTTCCTATCAGAACAGATTGCATAGAAGATGGAAAAGGAGTTAATTTCTGTGTATCTGCAGTGTATTTTGCTTCTCATCAGGTTAGTATCATAAAGTTACATCTGTGAGTGGAACAAGTCCGCAGTTGGCCATTACACACACTGAAGTGCATGGAACACAACTTGTTAGGGCACCTTACAAAAATAAGGGTATTTCTACTGCAGGCACTATGCTTCAAAGCATTTCATAATAAACTGTATAAGTAATATCTTCAGTGTTTGTAGGCAGGGCAGTCTAATGGTTAGTGCACTCAAGTGGTAGTTATTCTGGTTTGATTGTGTCACTGACTACCCAGCGTGACTCTGTGTCTGTGTCATATTTTCCCTCTCATTTTCCAAATAAGTAAAATAAAGACAACATTTAGTTCAAAAAGGTGGTGAGTGTCTAAAAGCACTTCTGTTTGCCTAGCAGCATCTTTGAATGAGAAGAGTCATAGATGTGCAAAGCATTATTCTTTTCATCTTCAAAGCCTTCTCTTTGTATTTACAAATTAATCAATCTGCAAAGCAGTATTTTTTTCCCCCTGGGCAGTATGATTAAGAATATCCTTATTAATTATAGGGAAAATTCCACAATTCCAATATCTGTCATTGGAAACAACATGATGTATACAGACATATTGCAACAGATTTTCATTTGGATGGTAAAACATGCATACCTTTGATGGCTTCATCCCACATTTGTTGTATTGTATTTTTAATGTGCTCAGACTGTGCTGGCATAATGGTGATCCTCCCCTTATACCCCATCTTTCCCACATGCATGAAGCACGCTTTGTAGTGACATTCATGAAGACCCCTGCTGTGGCTGAAATGCTGGAGTCCTGCTATTTAGAATGAGCGATTATTCCAGCGGTTGAAGTGTTCTCACAAAGGAGACTGGGCAGCAAAGCACTTCTTCCTCTCCTACTCCACAGTAGGAGAGGAAATCCGTATTTGAGCCTATAGGACCCTGACAGAGAACCCCACTCTAATACCTGGAGATAGTCTACTGGTGAGGAAAAGCCACTTCTGAAGAATGAAGACAATTTATTCACCGCGTGAAATTCTCTTAAGAAAACCAAACAATTTCTGCTGCTGCTTAAATCCAAAACTTAACCCCAGAGCCCCCCTCTGCTAAATGCCGATCTCATCCTGAAAGTGCCTAAACCCCAGGCGCTGGCTCTTCCCTCCCAGGGCTCTCACGGTGCATAGCCTGCTGCTGCTGCTGGGCATCGTGGCTGCCCGGCGCTGGCCCCTGGCTCCTGCCGAAGCACCGCATCCTCCAGTGCTGAGGCAGAGCACTGCACCCGTGAAATGAGCTCTGTGCTCTGATGCCAGCTCTCATGCTGCCTAACTCCCAGCACTGGTGATGAATGGCTGGAAGTGGTGCCCATTTCGGTTTTGAATGAGTGACAGATGATCCAGGGAGAAGCACACGCATGGTGCCTTGTGTTTCAGACCACAGTCTGGGGACAGGCACCATGTGTTGCAGCGCTTCAGTTTTTTAATGGGTGAAACCTCTGACACACAGACAAAAACCAAAACTTGAGTAAACACACAATTTAAAACCTTCCAGGATTGAGCAGAGACTGACTGCTGCATTAAGACTGCAAATGGTGAAGTGGACTCATGCATCTTGGATGGAAACACAATGAGCTACAGAACGGAGCTCAGCTCCCTTTGATCATGCTGCAGTAAACGTGACCTCTCAAATGATTGCTAAAGAGCTTGAGGGGCTCTTCAGAAGTTAGTCATGGTAAAATAGATGCTATAATTATATCCACTGATAAATTTTAGTGAAGCCAGCACATTTGCCGATGGTGCTAGATGCTTTGCCTGATGAAGACTTCTCTAGTTACAAAATACATTCAGTTTGCACCGCGGCCGTGAAAGCTTTCCCAGTCTGTTCAGCAGACATGCATTGCACTGACTCGAAAGAACCTTCCAGCCTCTGTGGTGAACTGAGCCTTCACCTCCCGTATGCTCTGCAAAGGGCCCACTGCACCCGATGCCATGAGCAGCTCTGCACAGCGGGCTTTGCCACTGACATACAAACCCCAAGGTCCTTCCCTTACCAAGTGCCATTACCTCGATCCCCGAACAAGCCTGCTGAAGGCAATGGTGTTCAGCACAGACCCAAGTGTCAGGTGTGAAGGGTCAGACTGTCTGACCTATCACTCCATGGTAAGAACAGCCTAACCCTGCCAAATGAGATCCACAGAAATGACTCAGAAGGGAAAGTTCCTCTTCAAAAGTCCTCCTCTACCAACCAGGCGAAACATGCTTGTATTGTTTTTTTTCTCTCAACATTATTGCTAACTGTAAACAGTCCAGGGATAAGATTTATATAATCAGTGTCTGCTACTTTAGTGGATTGTAAGAGGATAGTGTAACTCAGATTTCTTTGTTTCATATCAACATGGTGACTGGGACAGCTTGCTCTTGACTTGAGAGTATCGTTAGCTATAACATCATAATATAACACTATGCAATTCTATACTGTTGAGAGTTATGAATGACAATATTTCCAATATGAATATGCTGCAGGGTAATTCTTGTATTTATTAGTAATGCAAAAGAAATAGAAATAAGAAAGGAAAAGGAATACATATAACATCAAAATTATTTGACTATAGCCTATTAACAGGGAGTGAAAGCAAGGTTTCTTTGTCCTAAAATTGGAGTATTAACTCCCAAAAATTCAGCCAGGGATGGGTAAAAGTTCCTTCATTCTCACTTAGCAAATAGTCATTTGTATTACACTACTCAATACAAATGAAACTTAAACCATTGGTTACAAAATACAGGTTTCAAAAATGAATCCCCATACAGAGTTTCAGCCACTGCCAACAATAAGCATGCACAAACGTACAGCAACAAATCCCTTCCACATGGCATCCACCCCAATATATTGCTCAGGGTGCCACATTCCCATCTATATGTTTTCCCATTTTCTGATGCAGCTTTGATATGCACAAATGATTAAAGTTTACTGAAAAATGGACAATAAAAAGAAGTGGTTTTATTGTTTCACCATACCAGCAGAATTCCCAGAGACACATTAATGCATCCTTCTGATCCATTGTCCTACTGCTCCCACAGCCAGACAGAATTTCTTTTTCATATTGTGCCTCGTGGTGCAGTTTATTGTAATAAGATTGTAACAGGTCTCAAAATCATTGCAATTAAATTATGAAACTGTTTTCTTTTTCTAACCCTTGCCCTCAGAATATAATGGCATCATGACAGCATCTGGAGGCTGGAGCCAAGATCATTTTCTGTCACATCACTGAGCTGATTTGCAGCGCGGTGAGCTGATAGGCTTCACTGACCCCTCCACAGCTGATTTCAGTGGGTAATCTATTGCAAGGCTGTAGGTGTTGTATCTTCCTTTAATGATGCTGTGCTCAGATCAGGTTTAGATTTGCATTTCTAAGTGACTTTTAATTTCTGTGTTCTGAAATGGAGCCGCCTGGCCTCTTTTTGTCTCTTCTTCTCCTTTGGCAGGTGTCATAAAAGTTACTAGGCATTTACTTCTTGTATCTTTGTGGCACTCTCACTGACAACACATTTTTTACTACAGACATAATACTGCCAGGTAGCATTATTTTATAGATTTACTTGCCAAAACTTGCACATCTGAAGGAGGAATAGGTTAAGCGAACATTGACATCTTATGGCGAGCACACTACTTGTGCTGAAACTGTCTCTAGATGGTGGAAAATTAACATATCAAAACACTTCTCAACCTCAAAAAGAATAACCTAATTGTGGCAATAATGTTTCAAAATGAGTGAAATTCTTACTTAAACTCTGTATTAAAAATGAGCTTCATTTTTCTGTTATTGCAACTTGCCTGTAAAAAATCCCATGCACGTGTCTGTGTGTGTGTGATTTTTTAGAACAACGTAGCACCTTCAAAAATACTGAAGGCTTATGAATGAAAGGGTCATGAGAAGGGCTCTGTGTTAATTTTAAAGCTGAGAAAGAATCACAGCTCCTTTAAAACATTAAGAAAATCTATTGTCTAGTATTTTTTAAGTTAATTTTCTCTTCCATGCTTTTTTGGTTTTTTTATATAAAGTGGGTAAGTACTTGTGTTGGAGATGACTTCAACTCTACCAATATCGGTACTGGCACTTCAGGAGGAAGCACTTTTCATTCCGCTTTAATATGGAACCGATATCTCTGTCTGATTTTATGGCATATTTTTGTGTTAGCACCACCATGGCTTAGTGGTTGGTGGAACGGGTCACGTACAACGAACCCATACCTGTAAATGGACCCACATGATGGAACTGTCCTGCAAAAAGCTCCTGAAAGGACTGAGACCTGAAGACAGGCTTTGTTAAGCACTTTGGCATTTTTCAAGATGAAAGGTGCTATAGACATGCAACGCACTGTTTTCTTGTGTCCCTTGAGGAGCTTGAAATAGACACCTTTCAGTCACGGGACACTCCAACATCCCTAGCACAGAAATTGAAGCCTGTAAGGTGTTTAATAACTTTGCAGCACTGCCAGCCGCAGGGTTTGTACCACTACCCCTGAGTCACCAGGAATGGACTTTATTATAAGCATACCTAGAAAAAATATCAAACACAGCTGAAATCATTTTAGCGTCCTATATTGGAGAAGTGTGTAATATTCTTCAGAGTATAAAGTTAGAACTGTATAAAGGGTGGAACAAATCACAGCGTGCACCGTGTCGCTGCGGTTGCTGTTGTAAGGGAGCCCCAATGACAGCGCTCTCTCGCCAACCCCTGCACGCAGCTGCACCGCCGCCCAGGCCGGTGGCGGACACGGGGGGCCGTGCCGTGCGCTGGGGGAAGCGGGAGGTGCTGCTCAGGGGACGCGGGGCGATGCGCTGGGCCCCGGCCCCGGGGGTACCGAGCTGTGACCCTGCGCGGCCGCGCCTCTGGCTCAGCCCCCGGAGCCGCCCGCCGGGTGCTTCCCGCCGCGCGGGCAGGAGGTGGCTCCGCTCCACCTCACCCCGACCAGGACACCGCC
>VZRW01005517.1:1267542-1335000 GCA_013398125.1 Aegotheles bennettii
GGTCCCGGCGCCCCGGCGGGGCGGAGACGGAGGCCGGCGCGGGGAAGGCAGCGCCGGGAGAGGGCCTGCCCGGGACTGCCGGCCCAGGGCCGCCCGGCTCTGCAGCGTAACTCGGGCAGAGGAGGAGGAGGAGGGAGGAAACTTCACCCCCTCAGCCTCCCCCGTTATACTGCGGGAAACCTGCCAGCCCTCGGCGCCGGGGAGCTCCGTGAGGAACTTCTGCACCTCCGGCGCGGGCATCTGTGTATATATATATGTGTGTGTGTGTGTGTACATGTGTGTGTGTGTATCACCGATGTATGTGGGGGGTGTGTGTGTATGTGGGGTATGTGGTGTGTGGGGTGTGTATGTGGGGTGTGNTGTGTATGTGGGGTGTATGTAGTGTGTGTGTGTATGTGGGGGGTGTGTGTGTGTGTGTGTATGTGGTGTGTATGTGGTGTGTGTGTATGTGTATGTGTGTGTGTATGTGGGGTGTGTGTGTACCACCGGTGTGTGCGTGTCTCTGCCTTAGAGCCCGGTCGGGTACCCCGAGCGATCGCCACCGCTGCGCGTCCCCGCTGCGCCTGTCCAGCGTACATGCACACGTCTGTACGCTCATAGATCCATATAAAACACGTACGGGACCGAGCTGCGAGCGCCCGTCTGTGCCCCCGAGGCGGGCAGCGGCACACGGCGGCGGGCAGGGCCGGTGCTGCGGGGCGGTGCGGGGCAGGGTCCTGCCGCCCCCCTGCCTCCCCGCAGAGCCCACCCGGCGGCTCCCCGCATCCGCCAAGGGCAGCTCTGGGGTGCCAGATGCCCGTGTGGGCTTAGTTGTCCTGTAGTTACTGGTTTTATTTTCTGTCATCTGTCACGGTAGGGTCGGAGGGGTGGTGGCGTCACCTGGGTGGCAGTGTGACAGGGGAGCTGCTGGGCTGCGGGGACAGGTGGGGAAGAAGGAAGAAGGAGGTGAGGAACTGCCGGTATCCTCAGAGGAGGTGTTTGGAGATTGGTCTGCATAGAATTTGGGATTATTCAGCTAGCTGGTGTCTACTGTTATTTGGGGGGAAATAAATCTGGTGTCCTAGATTTTATGAGGAGTTCTTCATGTTAAACTTTACTCTCAAAATACCTCATTTTGATTGCAGTTACTGTTTTCTAGCAGCAGAACTGTGAGTGTTCTGAGCATTCATAACCTCACATCTCATTGACAATTGGTTAGTAGATCTCTTCCTCCAGATTTCAGTAGTGGTCTGGCTTTCTGCTGCTGCCTGAACAGCTGGAGTTGGGTTCATGTTAAATTGCTTCATGACAGCAACTGCATCAAACATAGCTGACTCTCCTCTTGGAAGAAATGAAGATGATAAATTTCACATGATTTTCCTTGTTGTGTGGTGCAAGAAAGGGACAGGTTAGCAGAAAACGGATATGTGTGGCCCTTGAGATGGTGGGAGCAGTTTCTCAGGGCATGCTGAGTTGCACGTGTGGGCTATGCATTGTGTGGTAACACCGCATTCTCAGAGCTCTTCAGGAGAGAAAACTGTGACTGTGTACGGGGGCTGGGCGCTAATAGCAGATGCCTGTTTTGCCTAAACTTAATAAATATTTCATTGTAAGTGTTTTTAAAAAGAAAACACACAGCAATGTATTTCAGAGTTTATACTCTAATCCATTTATAAGCAAGCTGTCTTCCTAACAAAATCCCAGGGCTTTGCTTTCACAGTGTTCATGGTAGTAGTGTGTGTGTGGGAGCGGTAGGAGTAGCAGCACTTTCTGAATAGTTTGAATAAGCAGAGTAGCTTAGTTCTGAGGGCTGTCACTCATGTTGACTTTGCAACTCTGAGCACCTATTATACATGATGGGAATAAGCCATATGTATTTATGCTGTGCATAGGTTTTAAAATCTTAGTTAATCCTGAAGTATTATGTTCTAGAATGTGTTGCTGACGAGTTTGCTTACGTAGCTGCCATCTCATTGTAGATAGTGAGCTCAAGGGCTGTTGTAAGCTTGTATTATTCTGTGTTTATGAAAGAAAGTGGTTTGATTCAGAAGCCTTTCCTTTTATGAGTTAGCCTTCAATGAGACTATATTAGATAAGGAAGAACAAGAGAATCAAGCCTTTGAGTACTGCCTTGAGGTGATCAGATATTTCACACAGACACACATGACCCATGAGGAAAAAATGCAGATGGAGGATGCCAGTGAGGGTTTTGAGGTTGAGAGACGAAAAGAAAATTGCTTTACAGGGAAGTGGAAAGTCCTTCCAAGTATAATGGGTAGTATGAAAGATGATGTGAAGTTGGGAGCGAGGCAGGCGTGAAGAAGAATCAAACAGAGCAAGCAAGTGGTGAAGATGTGAAGGAAAATGTGATTTTCATATAGGGTAAAGTGTAATACAGAAATGGCTGGTGAGCACTCAAAGTCATCATCACTGCATGCTGTAAGGTTTTCTGTTCTGAACATTGAATAAAGGATGAATTTTAGTTTTACAAGTAAAGACGTGATGGAATTTTCTGATGTTCTTCAGCTGAAGAACAGATGTATGATAGACATACATGAGCAGATACATGACAGAGACTGCCTGTACGTATCGCGTCTGGAAAGGTCAGGATACAAAGCCTGCGCTCCTGTAAAAACAACTGCGGATCACCTGTAGGGCACCAAGTGAGCTCTGGCCTGGGCCCAAGGACAGCTGCAGCTTCTCCCACTTTTCAGTCCCTTCTCCCTGCTCGGGCTGGGTGACAGCCACAGTGGCAATGGGGGAGGAGGGGAGCAGTGGTGGGCAGGAGGTTGTGATGGGGATGAGGGAGCAGGATCTTGGCTGTTGGAGGACCTGGTGAGAGAGGAAAGCAGTAATAGGAGGACAAGCTTACCCCAAGCCTCTCTTTCTCTCTAGAAAGGGCTCTGGGTTCAGGAGAAGAATCTGGGTCCTTTTTTTGTTTTTTTCCCCTCATTTACTCATCTGCAGATCTAGTCCGCATGGTTGTTTAGTAACGTATTTTTGTGGCTGGCAATGTGTAAAAAATATGCTAAATGGAGAAGGAAGGGAGAGAAGAAAGAGGTGAGGAAAATCTGTTCGTTTTGAGCTGCATGTCTAAAATCTAGGGCAAATATTTAGCACAGCTAGTTCAAAGACACCTACTTTCTTCAACTCTGTTGTACAGAGCAGTAAGGGTAGGGTTGGCATTTGAGAAACGTGTTAATGAACGCAAGTGTCGGTCTGAGACAGCATCAAAGCAAGAAATACAAACTTGCAGCGTGATTTTAGACAAGTTATTTCACTCTTCTTGCCTTACTTCCCTTAGTTGTAAACTCAGAGGAAAGCATGTACCTACTTTGGAGGAGTTTATCACGTTCATTTGAAATCTCCCTCTCGATTTTCAGGAGGCAGTCTTCAGATGCACAAAAAATTTTGCTAGTTGCTGTGCCCATTCTGTTTGTTTGTTTATTTTCAAGACAGACACTAAAATAACTCCTCTTAATGCCTGTCTAAGGACAGTTCTCAACTTACATCTCACTTCTTAGGTAATGGAGAACACTGCTGGTTTATTTTGCACATTGAAAAATAAAGCTTGGATAATATTAACCATGCCTGGTTATAGATACCTCCTTTGGTGTTGGTGTAACTTTTATGTAGTTTTTAAGTAGAAAATCATTATGTTTATCTACAGTCAGGGTGTCAGTAATGTGTTATTTGAGCTGAAGGCAAAAGTGGTAGAATACTGGTAAGGTAAGATAGTGTTGATGTTTTTAGCATCTGCTTAAAAACTAATGGAGAGAACCATGCTGAACATGAGACTCTGCAGAACGAGGCACATATTAGTTACTGACAGTGCTCATCTCACCTCCAGCTGGTTTACTTGAGCTGCAAGAGCGATTAGTAGTGATTACAGGCAGGTTGCAGAGGTGTGTAGGGTGTGGGCAGAGGACTGTGGGTCCTCCAACCACAACTCCCTGTCTGTCCATTTATAGCTGTAGCGATGACTTAATGAACATGGCCTGCACCATGCTAATGGCTGTGGGCAGGTCTGTTAGGCATGTAGGATGTAAAGGGTTAAATCTGTGATTCCTGCACTCTGCAAAATGGGGCGGGGGATGGGTGAGCAAAAAGGACCTGTTTATTATTATTTTGTTGGTTTGGGGTCTTTTTTTTAAATCTTAATATAGTTGGTATCACTTCCAAATTTTCTCAAACTCTATTTTTCTACTAGCAATTACACTTCAGGTAATCAGTTAAACACTACTGTAATTAATATTATGGAATCCCTTGACAAATAAATCAATTTCATTAAGAAAGAATTTGTTTTATGCTTTTTTTACTGCTTTACTCAGATATGCTAAACTTGAAGTTTCTGTCAAACAAGGCACCTGTGGTTGCAGAAAAGGCCATTTGACAGATACAATTTTCCCACTAGCCAGGTGAAGAATATTACAAAGATGCTACAAGTTGCAAGTGAATCAAGGATGAATTTTCACTAAATCGTATGACTGAGATTTTGGACAGGTATTAGTTTTGATAACTGTCAGTCAATATTTCTTTAAATAATGAAAAGTAAATCATGTGAATCAGTTCATATACTGATTTTGGTCAGTTTATTTCCCATTTGAATCTCCTGCCTCTGTAATCGTCCACTGTTCCTGAAAATAAATCGACTATGTGTGCACGTTTTCTCTCTGACTCGTGTATCCACAAGCGGAGCGGTGGGCTGTCGGTGAGGAAGTGAACGCCACAAACAGGAAACCTTTATGGACAGTATTATTGGGACAGTTGGTTCTTCTTTCCCATTTGACTCTCACACTTCCTCTCCCTAACCTGAAATACAGCCAGTTATGCTCTTCCTACAGCTGGATCAAAATCACACAATACAGTATGGATTAGGGGAGGAACAATGGTAAGCTGAGCCTTGTAGCTTTCAGGTCACTAGTTCAAATCTGTCAAAGGCTGGAAGAGACTGTAACTTGTTTAACTGCGGTCACTTCCTAGGAATAATGCAACGTGGAATTTAGTTTAATTGGGTTCTTAATTTTAAGCTGTTGCAAGCATGTTCAAAAAGATGTTGCAAACATGTTAATAGCATTACTCATATTTGTTGTTTTTCTCAAAAGCCTCTAATGACAGAGACAGACACACAAACCAGGCTTTCTCATGTTTCATCTCTAGACCTGTTCTCTCTAGGACAGCAGCACGTTTTCCCAACTCAGGAGTGGAGGAGATACCCTACAGGAAACTTTTACCAGTTTTGTAGAAAAGTAGAATATTTTATTATCCAGAATTGCTTGGAGACCATTTTCTTATTTTTCCTTTCATTGAGATTTGTTCTGGCTCTTACCATCAAAGCCTTAAATGTAATGTTGGATTGGACTCTACATTGAGTGTTTGTTTCACATATTTTGGAGCTATATAGAATATGAGCTGATTTTTTTCAATCAACTTGCCTCCTGAACTTAGTTTCTTCTATCCTGGAATAAAGGGGGGGGACTGGCAAACAGAAACACATTTTTTTGTATGTTCAGTAGTTGAATGGAGAATAAATCAGTGCACTGAAATAAGAATAACTTGCTGTAATGGACACTTTCACAATATATATTGTTAGCCAATTAAACAAACTATTATTTTTAATAAAACACTATATAAGTCAAATGAATTTGTTGCCCTTTAATTAGCTATGTATTTCCAAATCATGAATTATTAAAGCTTGCTTAGCCTTGGATAGTGTTAATTGTAGTTACTGGAATTTCATTTTTTTTAACTTTTTTTTTTAAGCCATGATTTTTTAAAAAAAATTAAAATACAGACCAGTCATGAGATAATCTTTCAGTGATAGTCAAATCTCAATAGAGAATCCATGTCAGTATTAGAGGTATGCAGAGAAACAAGTATAGAGTATTTTATAATGAATAAAACAACATACAGAATGGCAAATTAAAGCATTGGGCTCTCAGCAGAAAAACACGTTTTATCTGATCTTCAAGGAGTTTTTAAAAAATTTAATCATACTTTATAGAGCTAATAAAATGTGTGTTTTAAGTTCTAATTAAGAATAGAAAAAATCAGATTCTTTTATTGAAGCTTAAACCATGTGCAAACAATTCAAATAAGGACTAAAATTATATTAGAAGTACATTATTAAAAAGTGAATACGTGAGCAGGCAGTGAGGGAGTGTGCCAGTCAGCGACATACATTTTAATAGGTTTTGTCCTGACTTCCCTCCTCCTTCTCCTTTCCTAAGAAATTTAAGATGAAGATGCTAAAGTTGATGCTGCAGTTCTTTTGTCAGTAAAATTTTGCAAAGCTGTAATGAAGAACCTGCCTTTTCATCATTAAAATCCTGAGGATGTGAGAGAATAAGTAGGAAGGTTGCGTGAAACGGTATAATGACTGTGTTTTTTGTGGGATGCTTGCTGTTTGCAAATGACAGTAATTGGGGTTGTGAAAGCTTAGAGGGAGTGCAGGAGGAACTGCAGATGATGCTTTTCTTCCATAAAACACAATTTAAAAATGTTCGCCCATTACATAATTAAAACGTGGAAGTAGCTCCCTGAGGTTTTTTTAGGGAGATGGGGTGGGGATAATGATATATTAACATGATTTCACTAAATTAATTCTTTGGAAAGTAATTAAGTGAGATTGTCCACACTCCATTACTTCCAAAGAGTAAAATCTGACATGGTCCATCATTTTCTTGTCTTGCTTTGAAATGACTGGTTATTTAATAAATATAATATACTCATTTGAAAGCTAGTGTTGGAGGTCTCTAGCAGTGCTTTTAGATATTGTGAAATGTAGAAAATAATTGCCTTTTTGGATTTAAAATCTGAAATAAACACCTCATTGTGATAAAAGCAGTTTGCATTTTTTAATAGCATAGACACTGTATTTGATTGGAAACTGAAGTTTCCTGCAAACAGGAAAGAAGAAATATTTTCTGGTTTTACCTATAACTTCTATGATTTGTTGCAGGTCAATAAATGGAACATTGGTACTGGCTTGTGGTCATCTGAGAGTTGTGTGTGAACGGGATTAGAATGCGGGGTTCCTAAGGTACAGAATAGATAAGCACATTTCAATATGTAAATAGAAAAGACAGAGGAACAGTCATTGTTTCAAGCTAGTAAAGGTAAATATTATTTAAGGAAAACTTTGTAAAGAACCTTGTGTTTAATGAAAAATAAATGTTTCTTTTTCTTACAACTGCAATGAAAAACACAACAAACAGAAACAGCTTTTGAAATTCCCTGCTGCAGCTGCTGTACCCTCAAGTGGGAGCGATTGGTCAGTGTTGTCTAGAATTTCCCTGAGGCTGTGGTAGGTTTTTGTACCCTGAAGTCAGTAGCCTTAGGAACAGCTTTCTTTTTTTTTTTTTTCCTTTGGGTAGGAAAAAACCCCAGAAATCATTCTGAAACCTGACAGGCATTCAGTTTCATATTTATTTTATGTTTACTAAAACCAATTAGCACTCCCTTGCTTCCTTTCCTCCTCCCTGTCCAGCATTTCCCCAGGTGTTTTATCCTGACCTATTGCTGCCTAGAAAGCATCCTTCTATCTCCCAAATGGAGATGCTGCTTTAAACAGCTGGTGGGGTTCAGCAGGTGGGTCCTCCTCCTGACCCTGAAGTAAGCACGTCAGGCTTTATGTGTGGCATGACATGGTCCTGCCACTCAGTGTCCGATGAATTGCACGCCAGCAGAGGATGGCTCCTTGGAGGTAAGCGAGGTCTGCGACTAGATGGGTGGTCTGGTGAGGCTGGCTGGACTGCAGGGGGCAAAGAGGTCTTTATCTAAACTGATAAAAAGCTGACAGGCATTAGCATATCCTGAGACTCAGGCCAATCTTTGTTCAAACCACTGCCTGCACTTCTGCCTTTTTGCTTTACATCTCCCAAATATAGGCCAAAATAATAGGGCAGTGGCAGCCAGAACCGTGCCCAAGTGATCTAAAAATCAGGCCATCATTTCTAGGTTCCTGATGGTGAATCTAAAAATTGAATTTGGGATTGAATTTTAAAATTGAATTTAAGGAGCTCCTATCTATGCATTATATGAGGCATGGATATAAAGCATATTTAAAATAGCTCACTGCAACAGTAAAAATTACTGTTGTGATTTGGAGTAAGAGACAAAATCCTGGTGCTGTGCAGTCGATAGGAGTTTAACTGTGGAATTCAGTAGATCTGCAATTTCAAACCCTGGAAACGCTCATGGCAAGCTCCACTTGAGGCTAAGGAAAATAAGGATTCTTAGAAATTTTGGCTCTCATAGTAAAAATATACACCATTAATTTAACTGACTCTGTAATGCCATGCTTGTGTGGAGGTGTTAGGGTAGGTTTCTGCTTTTTTTCCCTTTTATGCTAGGCAGAGTGTATGTGTGTGTGAGATCCCTGTGGTGGCTGTATTTCAGTTCGGAAATAAGTAATTTCCTCTGTGTTCAGATGTTTTAATGAACTAATTAGGGATCCTTTGGGACAAAAGATTTTATACATACAGGTTTTAAGTTAAGCATTTATATATTTTGTAAGGCTTTAGGCCTTTCTCTACTGAGAAGTGAGAAAAGATCAATTTTTAAAATTTGGGGTTTAGGTGTGTGGCCTGGCAGATGCGTGGGCTGGGGTTGGCTACTGGTGGCACACAGATTAACCTTGTCTGAGTGCTGTGCTGCAGGATCTGCAGCTCAAGGGCAGAACACTTTAAAGAGGTGTGTGTAAGTTGCATAACTCCAAGATGCTGTATTTTAGCACTGTGTCTACATTAACAGGAAATGTGGGATAACAGGAAGAAATCTGTAAAGCAGACCAGTTTGTGATGAGAGCTCGGGTATCCGTACGGCTCTGCGTTTACCACATTGTACATTGCTGTGTGCCAGACACGCATCAGCACTTGAGTGTTCCCGGGGTGACACTGCAGTGCGCTTCCAAGGCTTGGCCACAATAGGAACCAAAGATGGATAAGTGGTGGTGATCACTGCATGAGCACCCTCTGAACTAAACTACCTACAGGGAGCCCGTGGTTCTCAAAGTTAGCTGGCAGTGCTGCTGTGGCAGCTAGAGCTGGGGCAGTTTTGCTGTCGTCTTCTTTGAGAGATGTTGTCTCTCAGTCTCTAGTCTCTTACCATCACTCTTCCTAATTTGGGAAGAAATGTGGTTGGTACAGTACTCCTGAAAAGTTGCTTACTTCTTGTTCCACTCTGTTTTTCTTGAGAAGAGATTCTTAATATCGTGAACAAGGGACCACGGGACTTGTGTTGGGCTTGAGCACCTCTGTACATCCAAAAACTTATTAAAGGATTGTTTATCCAAAAGCTCATTATGGATACTGATCATGTTCAGAACAGGAAATTAAAAACTTGGCTCCTTTTGAGCAAAGTTTAGTGGATCAGACAGAACTAAAATTGAGGCTTTACATTTGCAACAATTCTGCTTTGTTGAAAGATCCAAGCCCAGCCATTTTAAAGGTGGCAGGGGGTGATACAGGTATAGCAGGTTACCTGGCCTTTTTATTATTTAATAGCTCAGTATTTCCACCTCTGTTTTTAAAGCTGTATAAACAGGATGTAAAAGTAAGGCTTTTGGTTATGGGATCCCCCCCATGACTGATCACTGTGGAGCAGGTTTTGCTTAGATTGTTTTTGCTGCGCTTGACAGTCTGTTATCTAAAAGACATAGAATAAACATGTTATCTGCACAAGTCTCAAAAAATGTTTGACAATCACACCAGTAGTCTTTCAGAACAGATTTATAGCTGAATGAAATCATTAGTTGCCTTAAATGTATTTCAGCTTTCTTTTATGACCTGTATGCTTTATTTTGGTTTTTGGAAGCAGGTAAGAAGCTGAGTCATGGGATTAAATGTTCAGCTATGAATTGAAAAATATTTGCTGTTGTGTTAAGGGAATGCTTTATTACTAAAACTCGTGGAAATTGGAAAATATGTTTGTTGATATGGTCTCCCAAGAGCAATATATCTGTATCTACTCATTTTTTTTTATGGACTTGGTGGTTGTAAGGCATAAAGGTGAAACTTCACAGCAGTGAACAGAGCAGTGTGGTTTATTCCAGCATTGTCTCATGTGTGAGTTATTTGAGAGATTCCATTCTGTAGCTGTCATTCCTAGGTAGGATACTCTTGCTGGTATCCTAACCTCTTGCATGAAGACATTACCCTGGGTACTTGATATGCTTATTTCCCAAACTTGTTTAAACAGGGGGAGTCAATACCAGGGCAACCTACCACTTTCTTTTTTTAGCCCAGGACAAAGCTGAATTGAAAGAACCCTTTCTCCTTTTATCTGCTTCTTTTCATAAAAATTACGTTGTTTCTGATCCATATTGATGTGATAAAATCATTCTAACTACTAACTTTGAAGATGAGTAACACTATGTGGTAATGTTTCAATTTTTTCAATTACATGAAAGAATACAATGTAACTTAGATGAGGAGAGTGAATGAGGGATGTTAAAGATGGCAGGCTTGGTCCTTCAGATGTTACCAGGTAAGAGGGTGTATAGGGTTGCTTAGGAGTAAAGGTTAACAAACCAGAGAGCTGTGGGAGCTGAAAGATAGCATTATAAAATTTGGGAGGCTCAGGTGAAGTGGATTCTGGTCCTGGGGGAAAACCTGATGCCCCCTAATGCCCCTCCCCCTGCATCCATCCGTTCCCATTTTCAGGCTACAATAGCTGGGGCAGATAAGCTGACATACACTGTGTGGCTGCTCGGGGGGAAGGTCTCGACTCCCCTTCCCTCCCTTGCTCTCTGTGGTTTTACCCACTCAACCCTTGACAGACTAATTTGTCAGAGTTAATTTAACATGCTAACACAACAGGAAAAAAAATAAATCTACACAGTGTTTGTGTGTGGTACTTCGGTTTTGCTTTTGCTGGGTTAGTTTTCTGCCAGATTGGAGAATTCAATCAGCTTCCAGAGGCAGCAGAAGGTAAATTATAGGAGTAGCGGGTGCTGCAGACAGACTGGTGGATTCTAGGTTGGCCATTGTGTCTTGTGGAGCTGTACCCTTCCTTTTGTCACAGCAGCTGCTTGTGGCACCATGTGTTGCACGGCATCAATAAATTAATCCAAGTTAGAAGTGAAACCCATCTGGTTTGTGTTGCAGCAGGTAGAAGTGATCCCCTTTTCTCTGTGCTGTGCCAGGCGTAGTGGTGGTAGGCAACGTTTTAAAACAACGTGTTAGGCAATACAGGGGAGAGGCAGGCAGACACTAGAAGACTGTAACAAAGAGGAAAAGGACTTTCTGACTGCTATAAATATGATTTATAATTGAGTTAAAAGTTCATAAAGGTGGAAAATTACATATGCATCATAAATTTCATTTTCAATCCTGTTACCCATTCAAAGCAGAGTGGACCAACATAAATTTTTTTACCATTAAGATTCCTGCATTTCTTTGGTGAATGTTTCGCGGTTGCTTTCATGTGCCTGCCTGTGTGTATTTTGTTGTTTGGTTTTTTTCTCCCTGAAAGTTATGAATCTCAATATTTTTTGTAATTCCTCTTATGTTCTTTGCAGAATATGACATCACATTTGGTTCAAAAAAATACCATCGTTAGCCCCAGGCACACAGGTGCACTTGCAATATTTTTATATGCAGAAATTTTAATTCTTAATTGTATATAATCTACTTTTTTTTTCTTACACTTTAAAACTTTTTAACTATATATTTCTTAGAAGCTTTGTTTGTACTTTTGAAACAGAAGTAAAATTTCTATCAGAAGAACAATGATCTCTTCTTTCTTATATTGTCTTTCCTGGGAACATACTGGTTTCAGGAGCACATTGATATATTACTTCACAATTTGGCAGAAAAAGGCGTACCCTAAAACCAGAATTAATCAGGAGCAAATGTCATCAGTGTGTTGCTGCCACTCAGTTCTCAGAATCGAGTCTGGCTGATTGCAGCTGAAGCATCTCTTTTGATTACAGCAGTCTCGTTGCAAGGGGAAGAGAAAGATCCACAAGGTCTCTGTGCATTGAGATACAAAACTGATCTTGCAGGAGCTCACAGTCACCTTCAGTGGTCCTATGAAGGAAGACCTGGATTAAGAGCCTTGCACTGGAGAGAGCAGTTGTGTGTCCTGTTTGTTTACTCTTTGCTTCCAAAAAGTTGAAGTAAGCCTAAAGCCTAAATCTCCAGTGAATCCTGCAAGGATCTGTAGGATTTTGGACAGCCTAAAAACCATTTGGTGGATGCTGGGTTATTAAACCTGGTAGCTGTGACTCAGAAGGTTATGAGAGATTTGTGTGCATATTGTTGCAGGAGGGTGTAACTTCAGGGTTTTTCCTCCTTTCTAGATTTTATTTTTGAGGTTTTAATTAAAAAAAAAAATGTTTAGCCTCAGGGTTCCCTCTAAATTTAAGCCCTTTACTGCCTCCTGAATTTGGCAGTTGCTTCTCTTAGTTTAAATCTCTAGGCATGTGTGATGTGAAGCTTTGAAGTAGCTGCTGCCTGGCTGAAGCCTCTCTAGGGACAGGGAGAAGGATAATAAAGTTTGTGTTTTGGACATTTTCTTCCTTTTCAGCACATAGCTAATTTAACACAAGATTTTTAGTAGAGACCCTAAAATTACAGAATTGCAAAGACCATGTATTTTTTGTGGTTTGTTTTTAATTTGGAACAATTGCTAAATCAGTGGTGGGGAAAAACCACATATATTTTTTGTCAAAGTTTTAGTATCTAGCATTAGGAACTGGTTAATCCATTTATGAAGTGGAACATGGGATTCAAGGGGGAGATATTTTGTTACAGCCCAGTTTTCTTAGATGATGCCCCATGGATGACTGACAAGTAGCAGAAAAGGTGAGGAAAGATATTTGGGAAGACAATACAAGCTTTTGGATCTTTGTAGTTCTGGTTCTACATAGTGTCTGCCAGTCCCATACTCAGCTTGGTGAGCAAACAGAATCACAGAATCATTATGGCTGGAAGAGATCTTTAAGATCATCCAGTCCAACCGTCTACCCAGCACCACCACAATAATCCCATAAACACTAAACCATATCACTCAGTGCCTCATCCAGGCACTTCTTGAATACCTCCAGGCGCAGTAACCCCACCACCCCCCCAGACACTTGTTCCAGTGTCTAATCACCCTAACGGTGATTTTTTTTTCTCATATCCAATCCAAATCTCCCCTGTTGTAACTTAAGTCCGTTTCCCCTCATCCTCTCACTGTAGGCTTGGCAGAAGAGACCAACCCCCACCTCACTACAATCCCCTTTCAGGTAGTTGTAGGGAGTGATGAAGTCTCTCCTAAGCCTCCTCTTCTCCAGGTTAAATAAACCCAGCTCCCTCAGCCATTCCTCATAAGACACATTTTTCAAACCCTTAACGAGCCTCATTGCCCTTCTCTGGACACGCTCCAGCACTTCAATGTCCTTTTTGAAGTGAGGGGCTCAAAACTGAACACAGCACTCCAGGTGCGGCCTCACCAATGCCAAGTCCAGCAGAACAATCACTTCCCTAGTCCTGCTGGCCACACTGTTCTTGATACAGGCTAGAATGTCATTGGCCTTCTCAGCCACCTGGGCACACCGCTGGCTCATATCTAGCCAGTTGTCAACCAGCACCCCCAAGTCCCTTTCTGCCAAGCAGCTCTCAAGCCACTCTTCCCCAGGCCTGTAGCAATGCATGGGATTGTTGTGGCCAAAGTGCAGAACCTGGCATTTTTCCTTATTAAATCTCATACAGTTGTCAAACATTTGCAAAGTCCACGGCAGTCTATATCCCAAACAGCAAGCATGGGAAAAACCTGTCTGCCTTCACCTTTCCTAGCAAGGCTCTTCAGACGCTATCTCATCTACTTCCCCCAAGAATAAAATACGTATAGGCCACCTTCTCCTGGCTATTCCTAACATTTTTCAGTGTAGCTCCCTTAAAAAGAAGTGTCTTGAGGGAGTGGGTTATAAGTAGGACAAATACATTAAGGAGGAAAAAAAGCTATTGCGAACATTTTGACTGTGGCAGGCTGAAGGTCTTTCTGTTTGGGTGTTTCCAGCTGTGGCATGGAGGACTCCCTGCACTACACAGGTTAGTATTAACTAAGATTAGTAGATTTAATATTAGCTAAAATATATAAAGTGATAATAAAACAATTAGTGTTATTCACCCATTGTTGTTTACCAGGCTGGCTGGGTTTGTCTGCTGCAGAGGTTGGAGCAGTGCGCGGTGCCGTTTCAGCTGTAGTCTAGGACACAAGCCCCATGCAGCAAGGGAAGTGTGCCCCATGGTGCTCTGCAGAGGCACCAATGCTGCTCAGACCTTAGTTTATTTATTTAATTTGAACCATTTTGTTCCGAGTTGAGCAAGGCAGGTTGTTGGGGTTCTGGATCAAAGTTGTTTTATCAGTCCTTACTGATCCCTGATGTGCTATAGAGTGAAACCTCATTTTGTAAGCCAAGAAAAAATAACTGTCTTTGTTGTCATGACCTCTGTGCACTGTGGGAGCTTTGTCATTACTGTAAATGTAGAAGTAGGTTTTTTAGTAGAAACTTCATTTATCTTAAACAATAGTGTAAATGATCTGGTTTTACTTTTACCTTTTGTTTTGCTGCATAGATATGCATTCAGTTTCTCTTTGTACTGTGTACTCTTTCATTTGTCATACTAAAATTAAATGTTAGACCTGTATAAAAATTTAAAATCATTCTGTGCTGGGAACAGCAACTCTGTGACTCCCTTGCCAAGTCAGCAACTTGCATGATTGTGAAGTTTTTCCTCTTTTTTTCCAGTTATGGCCAGGAAGAATTGACATGTTGCTCTTAGGAGTCCCTGTTACCTGTCCTTTAGGGAGCTAAGAGCTGCGTACTGAACCTCAGTTATTGTATGTTGCAATCAGAATGAGCTGAATTCCCACTTCCATGGCTGTGGGAGTGGAAACATGTCAAGCACAGTCCTTCAAGGCTCCTTCCAAGGTGACTGGTGCAGAGTGCAGTGACGTCCAGCAGGTTCTCCTGAACTTTTCTAGGCACAAACCTTGGGAAACAAATGAGCATTGTTAAAGTGACTACAGCTTTCAGAATGTTTTATTCTTCTTTTTATTTTTTTTATGATAAAAGTAGCAGCTTAAAAAAAAAAAGCTTTTGACACTTTGACAGGCTTCCACATGATAATTAGATAGTAAAAAGAAGGTGTGGGTTGGCAAGGCATTAGATATGAATGATATGCAAGTTCATATGCATTTTTCTTTAAGCATCGTTGTGCTGAAGATGAAGCCCTCTGAACAGTTGTGTAAAGCAGAGGTTTAAAAGTGAAAACGGGTTGTATCCATTTGAAATAATCCAAGGGAAGCTGGGGAAACCTACTGGCACTCTCATTTCTATTTCTGAATAACTCCTTTGTCTAGCTAAGAAGTTCTTAATATGGCATATTACGTGTATAATCTTAGAACTGTGAGCATGAGCTTCCAGTTACACCCAGTGTCCTATTTATTCACTTTCAAATTAAGTTTCTGAAAAAATAACCTTTTTCTTTTGCCATATACTCTAAGAATTACCATTCCTGCCCTTTGCATCCTGTTGGGGGTGCAGGAAAAAACAGCTGAAAGAGAAGATGGTTTCTGTAGCTTGTATCAAGGAGAAGGAGGAATGGGCAGAAGGAGGAAAGATGGCCCAAGGCTTTGATGCAGCTATAGCGTGTCAATTAGTCCAAAAGGAAATGTATTATGGGGAGATATGCACAAGGCAAAAGAAAATACATAGCATGTTCTTGTGGGATTTTGGGACATCCAGCTTAATTTGGCAGGGTATCATAAGCAGATCAAAGGTAGTGGTGACAACAGAATTGGGTTTGGGTAGTGAGAAGTGCCCCCTCTCCTTCTGCCATGTTTCTATTGCATGGTTTTGTTCATGTTCTGGGTGCTGTGCCTCCTAGGAGCCTAATTCCATATTTTCCACCTGCACAATGGATCCCAGCTCCTTCCTGTAACAAATAGGGACCCACTCCTTCCTGCTGAAGCCCCCTCAGTTCCTGGCCTGGCAGTGCTGCCAGCTCTGCAGTAACTACTGGTGGGAGGCACTCGCCCCACACCCTGGGACTGGGACTCCCGAATGCAGCTCACAGAGGTGATTGCATCCCTGCGTGTACTGACTTGAGGTGTGGAGCAAGCTCTTCCATCAAGTGAGTAGCAGTGACAGCTGCCTGTGTTGCAGGGACTTGTCTGTGGGCAGTCGGGAGGGCCTGGTCCATGCTGCCAATTTTTAAATACTATTTTCTCTGCAAATTTTTAGCACCATTTTGATTTCTTGAGAGAAGCTCAGACTGAATTCTGAGGACTCAATGCTGTTGGGCAGGACCGTTTTCCCACCATACCACTGCTCTGTTCCACTTGCCAGTCTGTGAGTCTTTCAGAAATGAGATGTGAGCTGCCCAAATAGCAGCTGATGTTTCTGCTGTGTGTGCTGTGTTCCCTCATGGCACCGGTGTTCTTCAGGTTTCATGTGTAGGTCTCAGCAGCACAACTGTATGCCCTCCAGCCCTTGCCTCACCTGACTGCGTAGTCTTTAGCCCCACAGAACAGCTAAGGAGTCCCTGACTGAGGACTGCAGGGGTAGGGCTGGGTAGATTTTACCTATGATGGAGGCAGGGGGCATCTTCCACTACCTCAGGTTGCACAAAGCTCCATCCAACCTGACCTTGAACACTTGCAGTGGTGGGGCATCCACAACTTCTCTGGGCAACCTGTTCCAGTGTCTCACCAGACACTGAACAGGTTGAGGAGCAGAAGCCTCTAGAACCTCCACCAGGAGAGTGTAGTCCCTTGCAGAGTTTGTAAGGAAATGCAGGTTTCTTGGGTCTTGTCTTTACTGTGCTGTAGGCAGTTGTCTGTGAAACAAAATATTTTGTTATCTTTTGGTATGGATCCACAGATACTAAAACACCCTCCTTGCTGTTGGTTATTTCTGTGGATGAAGTAGCAAGCATGTAGAAACTTCTAACACCTCTGGAAAAAATGGGAAAATTTATTAAGCTTCCTTTTTAAGCTCTGGGAAGTTAGACAACATTATAACCAAGGCTGCATAGTGAAGCTTAAAGCACAACTATTTTATTCATGTGTTACAAAAATTTTAAATTGCTTCATCACCCCCTATAATTTTTGTTGCAATTCTGCCTCATTCATTTCACAAGATACAGTTTCCCTGAGTCCAATAACTCTAGTAAATGTATTTAGTGTAAATTTGAAATCCAGTAAATACGAAGCCAGTAAATTTGTTGGCCAGTTCCAAAGCCTCTCTTTTTCCAGCAAGAGGAACTAGAAAAGCATTGAGGTACTTGCAGTACAGTAAAAAATACATATAAATTAACTATATTTTTCTAGGATTTTTTCTTTTTTAATGAATAGGGAAGTGGGTACTATCACACAGTGAATGGCTGCTCAAGATGTGCTTTTTTCAGTAAAAAGTCTGGGGTTTTTTTGTGGTTCTTTTGAGGTTCTGGGGTTTTTTTACTTGATAGTGTGCTTATGAAGCTGTCTTATTTCCATTTAAAAAGGCGTGGATATAATACAGTTTCTTGAGTGTGTGACTCCTTTGACTTAGTGGCACTCACTGCTACAGCAGTTGCTTGTTCACTTGAGTGTAACTGGGGATGCCTGATAGATAATTTTTCATTTCTCTTCAGCTTTTGACTTTGCAAATATGAAATGCTTGGTTTTGGTGAAGAATCAAAATTTGGAAACTGTTACAAGTAAGACCATTGAGCACGAGGAGTTGGGTCTCTAACCCAGAGAAGCTGTAGCTCTGGGCATGAGACTTCTCTGCCAGGGAGAGAGCCTGACATCTGGGGTTTTCCTAGGTGGTCATGTTTAATATTGGTAATATGACCTTCTGATTTGTGTGCTTTACCATGAGGTTGCTCAATATGTTTGTATCTTTTACATAACCAAGTACTTTCATGCTGAAGCTTTTCTGTACTAGACTTTACTCCCATCTGCCTTCTGCTAAACTGAAGGGTATTTTGAAAAAGGCATCTCCTGCTTGCTTTGTCTGGCTTAGACAATTGATGTGCTGTGAGCAGATACGGTTTTCTGAACTGTCTCTTCAGTGCAGTAGGAAGAAATGTTTTCCAATCAGCTTCAGCCTTTTTCCTACCTCTTGTAAATTTAGCGATTTCCAAGTTCAGTATGTTGCTCAACTTACCACCCGTGGAATCACTGCTCTGTGCTGTGTTGAGGAAGTTTACTATACCTGGGTGCCATTTTGGGTGAATCTTGTCACTGAAAAAATCATCTTTCCATACTTGGAGACTGCTAATTGGTGTTCAGGACTGCTTTTAAAAATGTACCTGTTTGAATCGTAAATAAAGATTGTAATGTTAAGTGGTGTCCTAACATGTTTTGAATTTGACTTCTGAAGCTGTAGCTTACAAACAAAGAAAAAAACTATCAAAAAGGGGAAGATAAATAAATAAACTCCAGGTTCACAGGTGACAGCACTGAGAATATTAATTTAGTTGAAGCGGCTGTACTTGTCCTACATTGTATCTGTACACTTGGATACAGAGGTCTGATTTATGCAAGGTCCACCCATATCCAGAGCTAAGAAAGCATAAGAGAACTTTTGCCCTAAAAGCTGCAGGGCCATATTAGCCTTAAAGGTTTGTCTTTGCTGGCAGGCTCCACCTTATCATGAAGGTTGAAGCTCAGATGCTTGGTAATCACAGAGTGACAAGAGCTTTATCAGCCAGGCATTCTGCAGGGTTTGCTGGCACTAGTACGTCAGCTCAGTGCCATTAGGAGATGGCTTTTGGAAAAGGATTTGCCCGACACAGCCTTCACCCATCTAATCTCTCAGGTGAAAATTATATGGGAGAAGTACTGACTGTCGCCAGAAGGAAATCAGTCCCAGAAAGTCCTTGAGGGAAAGGAACAGTCATGAGCCAGGCTCTGCTTGGACCTTGGCCTGCGGCTTATTCCCAGCCAAGGGCAGATCAGGCATCTCCTGGCTCTCTCCCTTTTCCTGAGGACTCTGCATAGCCTTGGGGAGATACAAATTAGCTTGGATCAACTAATGCAGTATTGTAAACTTTTTTTTTTAAATTGTGAAAGCTGTAAAATAGATTATCTCTGTCTCCTCCTTCCTCTCCTCCTCCATGAAACCCTGAATTTCTTTTAAAAATAATCCACATGCGTGTTGTAGCATTGCCAAATGCTGCAGAGGATGGGGCAACTCCTTCGCTCTCTCGGTGGCAAGACCACACTTGCGTAATGTGCTGGGAATGGCATCGCAGCTGGGTGAAATTTGTGACAATGCTATGCACCCCACTGCGGTAAAAATAAGAATATGATCTCATGCTAGGGAATCCAGTTAAAAATAAAAAGAATTTAAATTGTCTGTAATTAGAGGAGTTGCATTTTAAAACAAGTGATTTTTCAGATTGTGTATATTTCTCTGTTTCCTGAAACAAACCTGAATTATTGTATTTTTTTTAAAGGCTAGGGAATAAAGAGATATCTGTACCCTAAAAGACCCTAAAGCAGTCCTATTCCTGGTTATTACTGGGCATCTAATGGTCTATCAAATGCAGTGTCTCTGGCTTTATTTCAGTCCTTGGCAAGGGCAGTTTGTTCTTAATGTCAGTAAAGATTTTTTGCTGGAGAACAGCAATGTCTGATCTGAAAGTTTTAGAATTAAAAAATTGTATTACTTAGCATAAATTATTGGTTTACTGTATACCAAATAATTTTAAATGGCAGTTCTGATATCTGTCAATTAAATGAAAAGAATACTTAACCCTAATTGAATACAAAGATGGACAATATGGGAAAAATTCCAGTCTGCTGTAGACATCCTGTGTACCTTTTTTCCTCTCCCTTCCAAGTAAGACTGTCACTACCTAATTCAAGTACTTCTTACGAGCACTAGATTAACTGGCAGTAGAGAAAAAACCTGTACATTACTGTGAAAGATAGTACTGAACAAGACAGGTTTTAAAAGAAGACTTAAAATAGTTTTTTAAATTTGAAAATTTTTTTCCTTTAAATATTTAGATCGTGATTTGTCTTTGTGACAACCTGTAATGAAGCCTAATGTTATACTGCATTAATTTCAGAAACTAAAATATTCACGAGGTACAGAGTTCTGAAAAAAAGTGAGGCTGCTGCTGGAAGTGAAACCATTAACTGAGAACAAGTAACCAGAGTTGGCAAAAGTGATAAATCTGCTTTTGACATCAATAACCCCTTCTGCAGGTGCAGGACAAATGTTTTGTTCTTTTGTATTTTGTCACTTATTTTGAGTCTACAGAAAACAATTCAAAAAGCCAGTAAACCTTTAAGAAACATAAATGCACAGTATTTCAAGGGTGGTTATATCTTACAAATAGATGCTATTGATTAGAGGCTGAGATTTTCCAATTCTTGCTTTGCAGAGAATATGCTTATGAAGTAAGACAAACCACAAATTATTTCTAATTGATAACTATGGATTTCTTGCTATGATGTAGTTTCGGCTTTAGTAAATCTTTAATTTCTTAAATTGAAAAAGTGTTTTATTTGCCTATGTATTTCTGAGGTTTAATAGTGTTTTCAGTTTAGTTTTTAAAACTTTATGCATATATGATGAGAATTTTCATTAAAATGCAGATTATAAGGAATTATAGGTAGAAAGTTAATGGTCCAAGCAAATTTAAGTATTAATTGCTGCTCTAATACTGAGTATGAAAGTTAGGAGAAGTGAAGAAATGTATGCCAACATAAGTAGTTTCTTGTTTATTTAGTGCTATCTCTAATGTAATGTAAAGGCTGCCTTTAATTGCAGATCAACTAGTAGATGTTATGTCTTAGTGGTTTCTTGCTAGTGTGAATCAATATTTCTCTAGGAAAACAAGAAGTACACAACAAACAAGATAAAAATGGTTTGTAAGGCATTATCACAAATTGACATCAGTAATTTTTAGAAGGTATTTTAAATCAGCTTTCTTGCCTTTTAAGGCTGTCCTGACTGCAATTAGAAGCAAATCTTTCTGCTTTACTTGCATACAACATACTTGAAGAATCCAGTGGAGGCATCCAGTTTTTTTAAAAGCAGTGAAAATATATTGAAATAAGTACTGACAAAGTTTCTAAGAAAATGTTTTGTGTGTACCAGTGTGTGGACTTCATTTGTGCATGGTTTAAAACACATTTAGCAGAAGCAAATCTTGTATTTAAGTTGGTTCTTTTTGTCTAACAGTGCTAAACAAAAGCTGAAGTCTTATTAGTGTACATCATGTAAGGAATTTTAATTCATCCCTTGCTAGCTTTTATAGGAGGACTTGAACGTTGAGCCCTAGCTGGGATGTGGAGAGGAGACTTGTAGTAAATGTTCTCCCATGTTCCACAGTCTGCTTTTCTTCTCTTGTTCTTAAGGGGGTGATGCTTAGCGCATCACTGAGAAGATAATGTGGTAAAACACAGTCCAGCTCTTCTGTCCTGAGATACCTTGATCAATTACCATACCAGTTTCTTTCTTCACAAGTTCTTGTTAGACTGTATCTTCAGCTTCTTAACTAGGCAGATCCCATGGTGTCACCTCTCTCAAGGTGGTATCCTTGTGTTAGTATTATACTACAGAAGGTCATGTTTGTTCTCATGGCTTTCCTTCACAATTTTGTTTTTTTTTTTTTTAATGGTACAGAGTGATCCAAGCATAATGTGGAGGAATGGTAATTTGTTAAAATGTTTTCTATTGATTTCTGTGCTCAACAGATCCAGCACAGTAACTCTGAACTGTAAAGCATTTACATTGATAGAACTTTTCTGGGGAAAATTCCTGTAATTTATTGATATGTTAAAAATTTCTACCATTTTCCACTTAAGCACCAGGAAGATAATTTTTAACTGGTTAATTTCTGAGTAGAAGCTCATCTACCATCTATTGGGGAAAAAACAGTAAGCTTCTGGTTATAACTTGACAGCTACAGGCAGGTCAAGGGCACATGCTTATAATTTTGCCACGGTAATTGCTGACTAATTAGCCACAAGGAACTTTTTGAGAATTTTCTGTTAAGATCATTTTCTTCTCTCCCATTTTGCTAATGAATACAGTGCACCCAGCTGTGAGGCTCTGAGTGATGATTTCTATTATGGATTTATCCTTTCAAATTCTGCTTCTAATTTTAGGAAGTTCTATTCCTCAACTTTAAGGTTCTAGTGGTAAAACTGTAAAAGGAGAAGTTATTCCTCCATGAATGTTGGGAAATACAGTAATATGATTTTATAAATACCGGACTACAATAGCTAACTGTATTAGAGAAGGGAAAATACTGTTCACAAAAATAACCATCTGTATCCATATATAGCAGATGAGCAAATATTTTGATTAGAAATTTTTTTATTAACATGGTTTAGAAGTGGTCTTTTCTCACAAGGTGATGCTTTACATTAGTTCTGTGGCCTCTTTTAGATCATCTTGGGTTCCCAGTGCAGCCCAGAGTACGGCAATGTGCGACGCGTGGGATAGAGTTGTCTCTTCCCATTTCCTCCTACGCATACATAGCTTGTGAGGACATGGAAAAACTAATCTGGTCTGTTCAGATTACTTACTGTGAGATCTACCTGATTGTACTGAACTAGGGCATCTCCTTGCAATGCTAATCACTCTTATCTTAAGTACATGCATTAGAATAGGGATTGGACTGAAAAGTTGTCCTACCTGTTCTGAGACTGTATGCATGTGTACGTATATATAATCTTATAGATGTGCATGTTATTGTTGCTATAGCAATTAGGTTTAAAGATTAGATGCGATTTCTTGTTCCTCACAGTCAAAGCTTTCCAGCTAAAAGAGCATATGTAGTGCTTGTGCTTTTATGCTGTTATATATACTTCTAGAACAAAATGCAATTAGAGGGTTTGACACGATAAAGGCCATTCCTTTAGCATTCAGCTGGCAACCAGTTTTCTGAAACTTCATGTAAAGCAACATGGTTTTACAGTTTTAACTGTAGTTAAAGATTTCTGTCCATTTTTTTCCCCAACCACACAAAATAACAAGATTACATAGGATAACAATGTTTTGGGCTTTAAATCCACTTGCTTCTCACAGTGGAAAGCTCTAATCTGGTCAAATCAGGGTCTAGCAGCTCAGTCCAGTATGTACCAGACTTTATGATAAGCTGTTGCCCATATGTGTTGTCATTGTCCCCAGGAGACAAGCTTGGAAAGCTGCTGCTATGTTTCAGGTATGGTACAATGTTTTGCATTACAAAAGTGGATGGAGGAAAGATATTTAGTCTGTGGGATACTGTCCACTCTGATCTTCTAAACAAAGAAACTCAGAGTGGTATTGTCAAAGGAAAACAACCTGCTGTTTTGTTTTCCCATTGTTCTCTTGCACAGAGTCTTTTGGTCTGCAAATGACCGCTGCTGTTATGCCACAGAAATTGCTATAGGAGAATACTTGGTACTTTCCAGATCTTGCATCTAAGCCTGGCAACAGCGTGGTGGCTGCAATTCCCTGTTTATGTGCCACAGCCAATTGCTTGTGTTCATTTTGAGATGTTTTAATTTTAAACCTTGGATGGTTGTGTCTGTTCCTAATTCTCCTTTTTCTCTCTGTTGCTATCAATTCGGACAGACTGTATCTATCAAATACATTGTCTGGCTGACTTCTGTGCTCCAGACTCAAAGATGCATGAAATGAACCAAAAAGGGAGGACAGGATTTTGAAGACATAGGAAATGCCTTCCACAGAGGGATTTTTTTGCTGCACTATTAGAGTTTCAAACTAAACAGATGATATTGAGAGAGGTGAAGCGGAGAGGTCATTTGAAAGTTAGTGCTGGTGTGACTCCCAGGGAGCTTGAAGAAAATAGTTGAAGTTACTCAATTACTTGCATGAGATCTCAGTGATGATGTGGGCAGGAGAAGAGGAGGTTGCCAAATGTGTACCAAGTGACTTGTGCCACCTCTGACAGTTTTGCAGAGTTAGTGGAGTCTGAAAAACGTGGGCCTTTACAAGTGGAAAAATGTTTCTGGAAGTGTAGCATCTTCACTGCTCTTACTTACTTGTTAGTATGCTGGGTCAAATCCAGTCTATAGTTCTCCCTACCTAAATTCAGCTGCAGGAATGGGCTTTTTTGTTTGCTTATTTTTTTAATAAATGCTATTCTTAACTTTCTCTCCTTTGGTGTCATGGACTTTCTCAGCAGGTACTGTGTTCCACCATACAGCTGGCTGCATGCTGGGGGTGGGTAATTTCTTTCTGTCCGTGTGCATGTTTCATAAGGTTCTACTAGTGGTAGTCATCATAGTGATTTCCAAGGAATGTAAATACTTGCATCAATTCATTTCACAAGTGCAGAGTGTGATACACTTACTGGTATCTTTCTGTGATGAATCTTATTCCTACCAGGTAAGCTCAGTTCAGGCTTGTTGGCACAATCTGTATCTTTATGCCAGAAGGGCATCTCTGTGTGCAGTTGATGCTGCCTTTTCACTGCCAGCCTTTGCCATGTTCTCCATCATATGGGTTATCTTCACTTTTTGTCAGAGGCCACTGCTGGAATTTGCTATCCCCAGGAGGCTCATATTTGCTTTTCTGATGTCCTGCAGTGTATCTAAATTCAGGGAAAGCTCTGGTGAAGACTTTAAGATGCTGCTTTTGAAGCGTGTTATATCAGTGACTAGCAACCACACCCCCATTGTGCTTTACAAACATATAATGCACAGAATATATCATGAAAAGTTAAGGGAATACTTCATACAATTTGATCCCGCCAACTGGTGCTCCAAAGAGACCATGTAGATTGAATAAACTCAAATTTGTTTGCCCATCTTTTGAGAATCAGCAAATGGTGTTTCCACTACTTAATCAGCTGCCATGGCCTGAGCTGGACAGGACAGTATCAAAATTAATGCCTGCATAAGGCAAAGGTGGAATATGGTTAATGAAGTAGTTCTTCTGTGGGGGAAAATGCCAAGTTTATTTTAATTATTTCCTACACCATCAATGTACTGTTCAGATTTAGAATTTCTAGCAGGTAAAATTTATAGAAAGTAGTATGTATTTTAATATGCTTCCTTCTAAGGTCAGGCATTGGAACAGGCTGCCCAGGGTAGTGGTGCAGTTACCGTCCCTGAAGGTGTTCAAAAAACCTTTGGATGTGGTCCTTGGAGACATGGCTTAGGGGTGGACTTGGCAGTCCTGGGTTGATGGTTGGACTCAATGATCTTGAAGGTCTTTTCGAACCGGAGCGATTCTATGATTCTAATAGTGTAAGTGTGTCATTTTGCTTTAGCTTACGTACAGTGAAATAATATTGAAATCATTCTTGTAAACAGCATACATGTCCTGTTGTTGGCTTTGCTTCAGATGTTTCTTCACATTTGGCTAAGTTCAAGTAATAAATTGCCGAAAAACTGGAAGACACTCTGGAAGTAGATTAATCATCTGACTCAGTATTGGCTTTCAGTTTGCCACAAGAAATCTTTCCAATCTATGAGATCATGGATTAACTGGTTGGAAAATTTAAAGAGAGGCATGAAGAACATTCCCTTTTTTTGCTGCCTTCTCTTTGAAACCTGCAGAATCTCAGCAAAGCATAAATGACTTTGTCTTTCCAAGCTTTACCACAAATATGTATTACAATGAAAAATCAGGCATCTGAATTGCACCTCCTAATTTTATTTAATTTTGGACATTGTAGGTGGTATTTATCTCACAAGATGTGGATTTACATATTTCAGACAGGGATTTATACTTGCATTATAATCCATGAAAATAAATGAACCCTTGTAAAAAGCAATTCACTTCAGATTTCTAAAAACAGGTTGCATAAATTTCACTTTAAATTTCACAAAAGTCCTTTTTCTTCCCATTGATGAAAAAGAGGCAATGGTTAATTCTGGCATGCTATTGATGCTGCCAATGTAGGTGATAATTATGTCTGTTCTGTCTGTCCATGGGCAAAAGTGGTGGTAGTGACTGATGAGTAGCTCTAATGCTTCAAGTCAAATTGTTTGGATTTTTAGTCTCCTTCGTACGCTTTTGAAGAGGGTGAACATCTATTTGTTTTGTGACGTCTAGATTGAACCAAATCTAAGTATATTGACAGTGTTAAAGAGTTGTTGCTATTATTGAGTTTACTGTCACAAAAAGTGGCATGTATTGATATAATGGTATTCTTATTATATTGTAAAGCTGTGTGGGCACGACTCTGTATTATTACTGCAAATTTCTGTTTATGTGGATTTCTTTTAGAAGCATGCTTTTTATTCCCTTGGATTCACCTGAAGTGTTTGGAGGATCTTCACATCGTTACTGTAAAGTGCTTTTTTCTCAGTTACTGTAACTGTACAACCAAAGTGATTGCACTTACGGACCCTGCGAGGGAAGATGTGGCCCCAGGCTGGACCACCCCAAGGCAGAGCAGTCGGTGGCCTCCTGGCACCCCACAGGCACCTTCCTCCAACCCCCCTGTGCTCCCCTCTCACCCCACTCTGTGCACGTTCCTCGAGGATGTGCTTCATCCCTGAGAAAGTGCGGGACTAGGTTCTATGAAATGTATGGTCACTTTAAATTTCATATTAGCTTGGCAACAATAATAATAAGATGGCTCTATTCAGGATCTGAACAGCATTACAAATGTCTGCTAAAAATTCCTTGCAATGTTCCTTGTCGTGAGGATGAGCTGTATCGCAGGGGCAGATTGCAAGTTAGGCTGACAATACAGCGTTTGCTCTTGTGGGCAGAGTCCATCACCTCTGTTGTGATGTTTTCCTTGTTGTTTGGTTAGTTTGTATCATTAGTGATTCTTTTTTTTTCTGATACCATACCATTTGCTTATTTGGCTGCACTGAAGTTGCAACTTTGTTGCTCAACATACTCCTATGTAATGTTCTCAACATCCAGAACATTCCATCCTCTACTTGCCTAACAAACAGGTTATGCTTATTTTATAATTGAACATTGCATTCTTCAGAATATTATATATTCCGTGTCTCTCTCTAAGCTTACTTGTGTGTGCATGCAAAGGGGAGTCAACATGAAGTGTGGCTGGACTCTAAGCAGTCTTGTTTTCAGTGGCAATCTTACTGAAAGTTCTTACAAATGTTATTCTTTTCTGCATCCTTGGAAGGGAACTGCATCCAGAGTGGTAACCATGATAAAATAGCAAGCTATGGGCTGCAGCAAGGATAAGGGTTGTGTTCCCAAGGCCCAGGAAGAATGGTGATGGTGGAAGGCACAGACACGCTGTGTCCAGAGGAAGGGTTTGCTGGTGCCTGTTGGTCAGCAAGGATGCAAGGGGGAGTCCCAGCAGCAGCTGGGAGAAAGAGGAAGAAGAAGAAAGAGAGATTTACATCCTAATAGTTATTAGTGGGAGTGATTTCTTACGGGACTGTAAATAAACCAGTGCCACTGATTTACTATCTGAAGATTTATGTTTGGGCAAAATTACTGTTTCTAGACACTTAAAAATGAGTGAAATTGATACTTTAATAAGGATGTTTTCTTTTGTAACAAGGGCTTGGTCATTTTAACAGGAACTGATTTCTTCCTGGATTTCCTTCTCTGCCCTGAATTAGGGAATTGGCTATTTCTTATTAACAGAATTCAGAAGAAAACTATGCTGTGCCATATTGAGTTTGCCAGAGTGGCCAAAGTTTGAATTTGGCTTATATTGGTTAAATCAAGTTTTTGATTTGGCTGCCTATTGTCCACTATGCTAATCCATGTTATTTCCAGCTGAGTTAAAGTGTAAAGTCATTAGAGCAGCGTGGGCCTTTTGTTTGTACAAGGAGAGGTTAAGTTCTGCAGGCAGCTCATACTGCTGCCAGCATGGCTGCTGATCTGAGTTTGGGGATTAATTACCTGTAACAGCTGCAGGACAGGGTCCTGTGCTGAACAGAAGTACCACTAGGCCAAAGTTTGGGAAGCTTTGTCATGGACAAAGTTTTTTCAGCATTTTTCAGGAACTTGAGTTCTGGTTTAGTTTTTTCAGAACTGGGTAATTTACATGACCGCTGTCTTCAGCCTAATAATATCCTAATGTGGATATTTTAAACATGCTCAGAAAATCTATAACAGAATTAACAAGCAATTTAAACTATATTAGCCTGTAGCTATTTATGGACCGTCAATATTGTTATAGTCTTTGTTTCCGAGATGTTTCTAATTCAGTTTTTGGTAACCACAGATAGCTGTTGGGGGTGGGAGGAGTAAGGAAGCCAAAACGCAGTTTATGAGGAGGTTTCAAAACCAATTTGTATTGTGATGGTTTCGAGATGAATAGATTTCCTTTTTAATTTTCAAAGCTATTTTTCTCCAGATCTTTCTGAATAAAAGTTTGTATGTTGACATACATTTTTGGATACACTTTTAAATGCACTCAGAAGCTGTTGTTTTCCTGTTTGAAACACTTAATTTGTTTTAAAATTTAACACTCGTTATTAAGTACAAGCCATTTAACTTTCATTTTATGCCTTTGTACAAAAGGCATGGAAAACTCTGGTTTGGAATGGAGGAGAATTAAGTACACAAGAAATGAAAACAAATTCCAGCTTCTTCACAAACAGAGATCGGCTTTAACAGAACAAATACGTGCTGTGGATTCATGTTGGGAACGAGAGAGAAGTCAAACTATGATTGTAGAAAGTAGCATAAATATCCATTTTTGCTGAAGTACAAGTTACTAAGTCTTCTAGTGAAAGCTGTAATCCAATCATCACTTGACTAACATTACTTAATATGATCCAGTAAGTTAATACTCAACTTTTGTTAAGGTTTCAAATCCACCTAGTTAAATAAAACCTTGCAATTCTCCTTAAAAACTGCATAGTGTTTTTTCCCTAGTAGATACTGACTTTAACATCTTTGGCATTGCTTTTGTCTTCCTTTCTTCTTTTTCCTAGCTTAATATTGTAAGAAATTACAGTGTTTCTATGTGATAGGAACTGGAGTGGAACAAAAGCGCTCATTTAGGAAAAGTATTCTTATTGCTAGTTTTGGGTGGAAGGAATGTGTAGTCCCCATTGGGGAGTTGCAGGCTTTAAGCTTCTGTGGATTATTTCCAAATAATGGGTGAATTGTATGCACAGTAATGACCCTTTTAAGAATTTGCAGGCTGACAGTACAATTACTGAATAATTCTGAATTTATTTAATGTTTCTATTTCAGTCAGAAGGAATGTTCTTGTAAAGCTGCTGGTATAAATTAGGAGTTAGCAGATGGGGTTAATATCTGTTCTTCAGTCTGTGGACAATAACTTGAAAAAGTGTAAGCCCCTCTGTTGCTTGTGTATATCTAATGTATACATTCTGTCATATTTGTGAGGAAGAAAAATCTGGAAAGATGTGGAGCCTATAACGAAGTGTAGCTCTATAACTGAATGCCTGCCAGTGCCAGAATGTTGTATTGAGCAGAACAGTGAAGGGTGATGGTTGATCGCTTCAGTCCAAACATTTAGATAATTCATAGTGGGGGTAGCCCAAGTAGCACTAACTAGCCCTGAAGCCAACCTCGTCATCACATCTTACTTAGGTACTTGTCTTATTTATTTATTTGTTTGTTTGTTTATGTATTTATTTCCATCTCTTACTTTTGGTCACTTAATAACTTTCTTCTTCAAAATGTCTTCAGGTCTGAGGAAAGCCTTGGTTTTACCTTCAGCCAGTTATCTGATATGTTCCTTAATGGTTATACATTGGTGATAACATGTCTTTTTCTGCTCTTTTGTTTAGATGACAGTGCCTCTGCTGCAAGCAGCATGGAGGTAACGGATCGCATTGCCTCTCTGGAGCAACGTGTCCAGATGCAGGAAGATGACATCCAGCTGCTTAAATCTGCCCTTGCTGATGTGGTTCGACGCTTGAATATTACAGAGGAACAGCAGGCCATGCAGAACAAGAAAGGACCTACCAAAGGTTTGCATTTCAGATATATGTAAAATAGGTAGAGCTATTTAATAAGGAGTTTTATATGTATTAAAATAGGTTAATCTTTAGACCTTTGCAATACTCAAAATCAACAAATAAAACTTAAAAAATTGAAATTTAACCTGTTAAAGAGAACAGTGAAAAATCCAAGTGGTTAAATCTGTGAGCCTTTGAAGTTCCCACGAACCAGCAAAGCATTTCCATGTTCTTACTGCTTAGTGTACTCCCTACATTTAATCATGGCTGCCACTTGCTGACTTCTGATTTTTTAGTTGTTTGAAAACATTAATTAAATTTAAGTAAAATGTGATTTATTTTAATTGTCTTAAGTGTCTGTGGGTGGTGCCAGCATAGCCAAAGACAGAGCTCTGAGCTAGCACAGGGGTGATGTGACTGAGGAGATGGTGCAACACCAGCTGCTCAGCTGGGAAGGAAAGGTAGAGCTACTCTTGGTGCCTGACCCCGTTCCAGCACAGCAGACCCAGTGCCAGGGAGGTGGCAGGAGTGGCAGGTGTTGCTACTTGGCAGCACGCTGAGCCGTGCCCATGTGCTGCAGTGTGCTTGCTCGTGGTTCCTGATCTGCAAGAGCAGGTTTGTCTGTACACAAATCAGAAAAGCTGGGGTTGAACATCCAGCAATTCACTTTGCAGTAATAAAGGTTTATTAGAACCCAACTGCTGTGATTTACTGCAGCCTGTGAGGCTGCAAAAGCAGAAAGCGTGAGGTATTTTTGGGCAGTCTGGTGGCAACCTAGATGTGGACAGAAAGTATGATTGACTTCACAGGCACTCTGTTGCCTAAATGAAGAAATTGTTTCTTTTGGGATCCTGGTATGTATTAATATAAATGAAAAACTTAATTCACACTGGAAGTATGATGTGTAATTATGGATTCATAATTTCCTCAGCTGGAAATTAGGACTTCCTTTCATCTCAATTATATATTTGTGACTTTGCAACAGATAGTTACTTTTAGGCATTGATCTAACAGAATAGGTAAGGAACCACTTACTTAAATTGCTGAACTGAGACATCATATTTGTTATAATGTTTTGTGTCTGGAGTTGAGGAAAGGAGAAACAGAATCATAGAGCCAGATCATATATCATGCTGGTTGTTGGAAAGAATATTCAGGAAATGTCTGTGATCTTGTTTTTCTGTTCTCTTCCATTTCTGTTGTATTCCCCTCATTTTGTCTTTGATTAAAAAAAATTAAAAATAAAATACCAGATAAGTTAAACGTTACTAAAGATAGCCTCCACTGTGATAAAATGTTCCACCAAATCTGGTTGTGCAAGGGATTAAGAGGGTTTATGTTGACTGTAAAATAGATGTTATTTGATGTGTGAGGGAACCAGTCTAGTAATTATTACTAAGTTGTAATGAAATCAGTTCTTCTTACCTGCTAGCTTTACTTAGCAAAATACAGACCAGATTTTAATGGATTCTGTGAGCAGAGCTGAACTCTAAATCAGGAGGTGCTTTCTTAGTCATGAGAGATAGCTAAAGCCATAGTTCAATGTCCAGTGAAGAAAAGCTGCCTTCTATCACTGTGTTTGTGTGTGGTTTTTGTTTACCATATATATGGCATGGATACTTCTTTACATGTGTGTGAAATGACAGTGTGAGAAGTTTTACTGTGATAATGGAAATGGAAGGCTACAAAACCAATTGCTTACCCATTACAACTTACTGAAATGAGTCCTTGTGACTGCCAACCAAATCCAACTAATTTCTGGAAACAATTGCTACTGTAATGATTTCTGTAAAGAAACTTTAAATTTTACTGTGTATCTGTTGTACCATTAGTGTGTGGTCAGCTTTATTAAATGTATTCTGTAACATAAAACAGAATCTGAAGTATCCTGATCGTTTGTTTCTTCCAGCTGTTTTGTCAAGTGTGATACATTTCACATGATGGCCTGTTTTTCCTGTAGTAGGCACAACTACTTTATAATGGATTGCAAGCAATTACTTAGCATAAGTTGAATTTTGGTTTTGAAATAGCATTGCGAAGGCTCCTGATGGAGACTGTGAGGAGAGGGGTTTTGCTTAGACATGGGTGAAACTGGAGCAGTGGCTTCTTGTGTTTTGCCACTTAGGCTGTGTGGGACTTGATCTTTTCTTTCCATTGACCTATTAGCGACTAATTTCACATTCACAGATTGTAAAAAGTGGAATGTGAGCTCAAAAAGTGTCACAAAAATCTTGTCCATGCAAACCTGGATTTGAAGTAAATTGTATGTGGTTTCTTTCATTGCATCTGTAGATGAAGTGGGTTAGGATTAAAAGCATGTGTGTTGGGGGGGGGGGTTGTGCCTTCAGAAAACAGGATCCCCGTGGTCTGTTTAAAGTCTGGAACAAGAAGCTTCATGGGGCAGAAGACAACATTTTCTGAGTACTTCAGATTTGAAATTGGTTTAAAGATTTTGAGTTTTAGGCTTTCAGACCTGCAATGGAAAAAAGCTTGCACTTGTTTTTGGTCTTTGTGTGTGTTCTTGTTCTAGGCTTGAGGTAGGCAGCTTAAAAGCAGCATACATCATAGAAAGTGAGCTGCTTATCTTGTCCATTTGTGGAGCTCCTTCACTAATGTGTTTTGGGTTCTTGTTTGCTTTTTTTTTTCCCCTTCCTTATTTAATTCAACTACTTGGTGGAGTTCAGTATGGCTTCCTGCCTTTGTTTTACTTGTGTTTGTTGTTCTTTCCGTTTGCAATTATTGGTTTGTTTGTAAACTTAACAGCCCTATTAATCCATAGATCAGAGTATGATTAAAAAAGCTGCTGCTGAGGCTGTTAAACATGTCAGTCCTGCTACCACAGGTAAGATCTTGAAGCACAGAACTTCCAAAATAAACGTTACTGACAAAGCAATAATACGAATGCGTTTGAGTTACTGACTTCTAACAGCAGTGACATGTTTGGGATTGTTTGACTGTTGTATCAGTTACCACTGGTGTGAAATAGCTGTTGTAAATGAAACTAAATATCTCCAGACTAAATAGTGGATTAATTGAGTAATGTCTAGTTTTTCTGTGTGCTGTGTAAGAAATTTGTGGTGCTACCTTCTACACTAGCTGAGCACGGGGCTGCATCTTTAAATCTCCAGCTCAAGGAGCATGTGTGCTGGATTGGCACTGGATTTGAATCAAAACCTGTGTTAAAGGTTGCAGGGTTTATTCCTGGCTGCTGCTAGTTTCAATTTCATAAGGTTAGGAGAGTAAACAGACTCCAGCTAGTTCACTCCAGCTACTTTTTAATAGGCTTTTTTTATATGACTATAAAAAGGAAAATATTTTATTAATTTGTTTATTTAACTTTAATTGTTATTCTAATTTGTGAACTCAAAGCCTCATTAAAGTTTTGTGAGCTACAGAAATCTAGTTATCTGTGCTTCTGTAATATGCAACAGAATAAGTTTTATACATACAGATAAATTACAACATTGCAGCACTTGGGAAACAAGCAATAAAGCATCCAGCATGGAACTGTAGAAGGAATTTAATTTGGAAGAATGACTACTGTAGAAGTAAACAGGATCATGGTATCTGAATCCCTAAATTAATTAATTAATTAGAAACATGAGAAGCCAAAGTACAGTAAGTTTTAGGTGTTTTGTGTAAGTTCTAAAGACAGAATTAGTCTTTTAAAATAGATGATGGAAGCCAAGTCTGGAAGGCACCATGAATTCATTTAAGTCTTTTTTAGCCCTTCCTTAAAGCTTCCCATAAAATCAGAGAGCCCTTGATCTTCCTGTCCTTGGTAAAAACGATACTGTCTCACCCTATCAGTCTCCTGCAGTCACAGCCTCTGGGATCCCCAGTGAGCACAGAGAAGATTTTCTTCTTTTTCTTTTGCTTGAATTGTTTTCCTGCCATCTTTCTGACTTCTAAACCTAATAAGCCTAATTCCTTCAATATTTCCTTATGGTTTGTTTTCTAATTTTCTCCCCTCTGAAAAAATAAATGATGACTACATCAAACAAGCAAGTATATATATTTTAAAAGAAGTTTCAAGACCAAGTTTCTCTTGAAACTTGCATTTCTGAGTAGATCCTATTTACTGCTCTAATCTTCCCAAGGCACAGGCTTTCACATTTATCTTCCGTGGTTCTATATTTGAAAGCTTCAGGTGAACAAGTCCATAAATGCTTGCCATCAGTGCTATAATATAACCTAGGACTGTATACAACTGTTAATTTTTATGGTTTTTTTTCAATTTTAGCTTTTTAAATTATTTATCCTCAGCATACTTTTTTTGAAGAACATTTTGTAGGTGTTCTCTCAGCTATGTTTTCTCAAGTTCAGTGAAATTTTATCTTGTGTTCCTTAAGTGGCTTGTGACTGCTGCCTTCTCTGGAGTGTTGATTCCCTGATCACAGAGACACTTGGCAGCTTTACAAAGCCATCTTGGGATACAGAGTTCTGTCAAATTTCAAGTGATGTACACAGCTTTGTTCCCTGCTGTCGGGCGAGCACTAGTCATGTTTGTGTCTGTGTTTCAGGGCATGGTATGCTGTAGTTTTTGTGTTTGTACTCATTGCTTGCAGTTTTAACCACGGTTTGTTTTTGCAACCAATCTCTAACATACTTGAATGGAACTTTTCTGTTATTCTGATGTTAGTTACGGATATGATGTGTATGTCACTTTTTGAGCCAATGTTTGATCTGAAGAATGTAGGTAGATAACATCAGCTCATTAAGTCCACTGTTTTGCTGATTTCAATCACTTTTTACAAATACAGGGTAAAAATCCTTTTTGTCAAACATAAGCCCACATTCTTTAAAAGAAGGGATTTTTTCATTATTATTATTTTCTGGACTACTGATAATAGATCATTTACTTGTGGGAAGCCTGCAAGAACATTAAGGGGTAAAGAGCAGGAGTTTCTGGGATGGCAACCTGTCTAGCAATCCTCTGAATGCTATCCAGGTGAGCAAGAGGAAGGTGCTTTTTTAATAGAGCAGGATTGCTTTGGGTGGGAACAACTACCTTTGCACTTACCAGTAGCCTCCCTGAACTAGGACAGAGTTCTACAGATGAGGCAGGTTATAAAATTGTGTGCTTAACCCATATACAGATGATTTGCTTGATATGATTATAAATGAAAAAAAAATTCCTCCTTGTTAAATCCCTCATCTATGGTGGATTTGGCAGTAATGAAATAAAGATGGCATATTACACACATACTGTAAAATAGTCTAATGTTGTTTGCTGGGGAAAAAAAAAAAGAAATTAAAAAGAAAACAATGTTAATCTTCTTGTTTTACAGCAAGACCGCTGGTACAAACCCTGCCTTTAAGGACTACTGTTAATAATGGAACTGTATTACCAAAGAAACCAAGTGGCTCTTTACCTTCCCCATCAGGAACCAGAAAGGAGACTGTATCACCAGCAGCAAAAAGGTATGCATTTGTCAGAAACCATGTAATTGCAAAATTGAAAGCATAGTATATCTCTTCTTTTAAGCTTCTAGTCACATGGGTTTTCTTACTTGCAAAGCAACGATGTAAATATTTATTTTGGAAAGAAAAGGGGAGATAGATTTCATTCTAAGAGGCTTTAAACTTATTTGGTATAATTAGAATTAAGGTTATTACAATGAATATTGAAAGAATGCACAATGCTTGGTCTGCTGGTTTGTGTTATTTTCTTGCTACTACAGTCTAGCTTATGGAGGAAAAATATTTCTACTCTGCTGTTGCACAGCATGACATGAAAAGAAGTGCAAGAATTCTTTTAGTAGTTAGTAGAAAATACATAGTCTATGTGTGCTATCATTACAACTCAGTATGTTACCTTTGGTGATTTAGCTGCCACTAATAATTACTATAAAAACTGCATGTGCAATGTTAGAAGCATCTCAGGGAGGAGGAAAATTCTATGCCTAGCACATATGTATGCAAATGTAAACATCCATCTTTAGATATCTTACCATTAGCATGTATTCAAGTCCTTTTAGGAATTACTGTTCTATCTCAATTTGCTTTGTGTGTGCGTAGTTGTTTGTAAGCGGGCTACATGTTTTATACATCTAGGTTGTAAGGAATGCAATGGATCAGGTGCAGCAAGTTCAAGTTTCACGTGACAGTTATTGTGGCACTAGTCTGCTGTATGGTTTGCCTGTAGAAGATAATAGTATGGGTTGGTAGTTTTTTTTACATTTCTTTTGTTGTGTGTCGTTCTCAGCTTTTTGTAGTGATGAGGCTGTAGGGCAGATTGTGGAGATGAGAGCATCAGCCTGCCACATTCTGGGGTCCCTTTGGTAAAGACACGTTTTCCTTAAACGGGAGATGGTGATGAAGAATGTGCCTCTCTCTGTTCTTGTGTTGAAGGGGACTGATTTTCGAGGAAAACTCCAGGTTTTGTTATTGTAGAAAAGAGAGAAGCTAAGCTATGCAGAATTAAAATTGGAAAATACTGGATTTGTTTGTGTCGCACAAATGAACTCCTACGAGCTCCCATGAACTGGAGCTTGCTGCAGCTGCAGGTTTTGGCAGGTTTGCCTGAATCAGTCCTTAAGATAAGAGGAGGAAGGCAAATACTGTGTAAAATGTTCCATTATCAGAATTATGTTATCAGAATTTTGAAAATGGGTGAAAGAGCCTGCCTTTTAAAAAAGAAAACTTATTAGTGTTTAAAAAGTACTATTTTTAAAAAGGAATGCTGTTTTTGTATATGCTGAATTTTTAAAGTTTTGCTCTTTAAAAATTATTTTTTCTTAATAGTTTTTGTAATTTCATTCTCACTAATAAATTTTCAAGTAGTAATTATAAAACACATGAGAAAGCAAAAGTATTGACATTATTGACATACTTCACTTGTGTACAGAGTTGATTCTTGAGTCTCTACATTCCATCTCTAAGGTTCAGGGTAGGACTTCCTGCCCCAGAGCAGGGTGGATGAAATGCAGGCTGAGATCATGCTCTCCTTCTCTATTCTGAGAGTCCTTTGCGTAACTCAGGTGGTCCATCAGGTATTGCCTGCAGCCTGCAGGCATTATGCTAGCAGGTTATATCCCTGTAGATATGTGAGACCCTGCAGCCCTTTCACCTGACCCATCTGCAGTCTGGATGCCCTGACTGCCAGAGTGAAAGTCCTTAGGGAGCATCCTTAGGGAGCATTCTTGGACTGTCTTGGTTCCTGAATGAAAGTCTTCCACAGGATAAGGATTGAGTGTCCTTTTATTATGCTTTATCCCTGCTCTTTGCTGAAGAGGCTAGACTGAAGGTGCTTTAAATATACAGTATGGAAATGTGTGTGTGAATTTTGGAAAAGAAAAAATACACATAGGCAGTTTTGCTGAAATAGATGGATACTTATTAAAAATGCTTAGGAGAACAGGGTTGTTCTGTGTCCTGAAAAGAGCAGTTTTAAGTCCAGGTGCTCCAGATTTCCTATTCCCTTCAAATGCTCTAAAATTCTGTATTGATTGTATTTTTTATTTTTTGTAATTTTATTTTATTTTTTATTAAATTATATTAAAGTATGTTTCTATGCCTTGCCTATAAATATACTTTAACGTGAAAAGTGTGGAATGGTAAGGACCTCACCAATGAATTACTGTACAAAATTAGTCTCTACTTTTGGTAGATTTTGATAATGAATCTTAAAATAACTGCTGAGATTTCATGTTTTCATAGTTAATCAGGCTCCAAATATTCAGTATTTAAGGATGATATATTAAGTGTTCCAAGTAGCTTACTTGCAAATAGTCAAGTAGATGAATTAATTATGAACTCATTAATATGAATTCATTCATACTTTATATTCATAATGAAACCTTTTACATTCAGGAACTGTATATGTGTATGCATAAAGCAGTAATGGAAATATAGCAGCAAGATCAAACAGCTTTTTTTTTAAGGGGTAAGACTTGTTTTGTCAAGAAGCTTCACTCAGTGTTGAACATTTTACAGATGGTGTGTAATTTTTAAATTCTGATTTTTGTCATGGTTTTATAGTACTCTTCTCATATAGGCTGATTCTAAAACTTCTGCTACTTTGTAGTGTAGGTATTGTTTAGTCCAAAATTGGTAATTTGGCATGTCAGCTCCAAATAGAATTAAGTGTTAATTTCAGCTTGGATACTTTAAACACCTTTCCCATGCAACATAGGTGCAGAATCTGCTAGGATTACTATTCTAGAAAAATATAATGTTCAGTTTTTTCCTTACCTATGACCTTATCTTCAAAAGAGACAAACACCAGGTTAATCAAGTCCTTCCCAGATGTTTTACTGAACACAGTTATGAAAAGGTGGATAACAAATAAATAACTTCAGATTTCTCCATTCTCTGCTACTTTCACAATTTCGATTAAGAAGTATATGGTACCCAATTGAAATTACATCAGTCTGTCCCTTGAAACAGTATGTTGTATTTACATAAAACATGCAAATGGTCTCTGTGGGAACCAAGCGTGCATCCATACATTCTACTGCTTAGAAACAGATGTACTTATTGATATCTCTGCAGACACAATCTCATTTCATACAATAGCTGTATTTAAATATGTTGGTTAACTCATTTGAACTGACAGGTTGGTATACTGCTTATCTGTCTTGCTGGATTACCAAGGAGATGTGGTTCAGAGTTCACTACATTTTCTGATTTCCCATTTAATATTTGAAATGGAAATGACTTCTTCTGGCAGGAATATAAAACTGGAGGTAATAAGGCTCAAGGCTGAAAGGGCGGAACTAGCAGGCTTTTATTTGAGTTCTGCAACATATTCTCTCAATGACCTTATGCAAATCATTTAACCTCTCTGCATATTGGTTTTCCATATGTAAAATGTGTATCTCTGGATATCAGTAGGTTGTTATAGGGTCTAATGTGATAATTAGATCCAGATCTTGCAAAGTGTTGAGTAACCTCAACTGACTCTGACTTCAATTAGAACCGAGGGCACCAAACCCCTCTTCAGCATTCAGATCTCGTATAGTCAACACCTAATTATCCAAGTTAAGGAAGGAATGAAATAACCTGAATAGAGCAAAAGCACAAATACAAAACAGAGATCAATCAGATTATAAAAGTATATGGTAATACCACAATGCAAGGTAGAAAGCCTGGTGATACTGAGGCCAGAAATTCTGGTCCAGCAACGCAAGGCACTGTGGTGCTCTGAGGATGGGGTGCCATGGTGGTGCCATGTGAACGCAGCTGGGCAGATTCCAGCTGCAGGCCAGCTAATGCAGAGCTGAAGTGGTTTTGTGATGCACTGGATAATCACCTGGTACGGATAATCAAGAATTGCCTGCATTTATAAAGTGCTTCAAAGTCATCTCCACAAAAATCCTTTCCTCAGAGGGTTTGGTTTGAAATTTAATATATTTATTTTATGCTGTAATAGGGTAGATGCTATTTCATGCACCAGCTTTTGGAACACTGTCATGCGTTTGCTCTGAACTTCGTGCATAGAATAATTGTTTGAAAATTTCATTCAGAACAAGAGGAGTTTAGTGTACCGTGAGCAGGACTTTCCCTTCCCCCTGCACTCTTCCTTTCAGATGGAATGTGGCTTGAAGTTCCCTGCTTAAGACTAAATTTGTCTTTGGAATTTGGCCAGCACACAGTAGTAATGTTTTGTGTTCCCTATTAAAATCTAGGGGTTTGTGACTCATCTAAAGTAGCTTTGTTTCCAAGACTTGAGGGGGAAAACGGAAAAAAAAAAGTGTAAGGGAGGAAAATGCAGACAGTACCTTTCCCAGCAGGGATGCTGCTGCAGGCTGCAGGCTAGCACATACTTTGCCTTTCAAAAGGAGACAATCAGTCATTCTTTCTCCCCCCAGCAGATTGTAAAGTATTACAATAGTGCAAAACTCTGACAATGGAGATCAAAAGGAAGAAGCTGGAACAAAGAAAACATGAAGAGCTTTGTTTGTAGGGAGAATAAAATACTTTAATATGATAAATTCCTGTTCTTCTAAATTCTAAACACATGGCCCCTAGGAAATTGTTCAGTCGCCTGGAATTAACGTTCTGCGTTCTGTTCTGGGGGCAGCGATGGGTTGAAACTGGCACACACACAAACTCTGTATCGAACCTTCAATTAAGTCTTCTATTTAACACTTGACTCTCAAAGAAAATGTTTTAAAATAAACTGAATATAAATTTAAAAAGAAATCCCTTTTGAACTTTGAGTGGCAAAACTGTTATGCCATTTAACGAGATCTCTAACAATCAAATTATTAGTGCATTTTGCTCAAAGACGTAATGAAATGAATGTCATGTTATTCTTGAATTTATTCTAATTGATTTAATTAAGGGTCAGAAAGAGTGCTAGACAAGTTTTAAAATATTATTAATATCATCAGTTACCATCTAGGAGCATTGTGTGCTATCTTTAAATTTATTTTATTAAAAAGCTTTTATTCCCCCCCCAAAAAAAATTTTAATAATTAAATACATTTTTTTTTTTTATTTTGGCCAGATTCGTTTACCTCAATTTGATAATGCAACCATCTGAAACATTCATGCTAGGCAGTGGTGTGTGTATGTATATATGAGGATTTTTTTTTCCTGTCTTTATTGTTGCTTTTTAATAGTCTTTGTCTTCTAGCTGGATCATCTGTCTTGTTTCTTCAAATAGCCTCTTTGATTTTCCTTCTGTTTTTTTGAGTCCCTTTAGAAATCGTCACTGTATTGGAGCATTGCTGAGATTTTGTCATTCAAAGATACATTGGTGTTCTTAAATGTATGGTTTGAAATGATCAAACGTCTGAGTCAATAAGCACTGTGTTGTTTGCTCTTGCACGTGACTTCATATCTTGAAAGCATGCTATTATGTCTTCTAATGTAAGTTTGTTTTAAATGTCTTGTTTCCACATTTTATTGTTGCATTCACTTTTTATTCTGCTTTGTTTACGCACCTCTCAATCTGGATTAAGCAGGTCTGTGAATCTTCTCAATGCATGCAAACTGAAAAAGCCTGGTCTAAGGTGAGGGATCCTTAATAGCCTTGTAGTGTTCAAGCTCAGTTGCTTTTCCTTTCCATTTTGGCTGTTTTAGTACAATCATTAACATGATAGAACTGTAATTATTATTCCCATTTTTAACATTTTCAGAAGTACATGTTTAAAACTTTCTCATCATTGATAAATGCATTGCAAAACTTAGATAATAATAATTCCAGTTATAGTATCTTCATTATCTCATGCTAACATAATTTTTATTACAGGGGTGTTTCATTAGACCACATTGCTGTCTTAAACAAGCTAAAAATTGTGTTACTAAATGTTATCTTTTTGAATAATTACAAATAGTCTTCTTTCATGTCACTAATGTGGAAGCCAAATTCTGGAATCCAATTACACCCTTACAAACCTGTAAGTTAAATTAATATTTTCTGTCATTTTAAATTCTTCCTCAGGTGACAGTGTATCTACTGTAGCCATGGATATAATCACTGGTGTTTAACACTATAGCTTCCAAAATGTGTATATGCCAAAAATGAGTTAATATAATGGTTATAATCCTCTATCCCAACCACCTGCTAATCCTTCTCACTGGGCTTCTTTTGTTGTTGAAAGTTTAAAATAAAATTTGTCAGAAGATAACATTGCTGATAAGTTTAAGCAGTAATGGACATAAGCCAAAAGAGTTTAAAAGAGCTTTGTTCTTGTGGTAAAAGTGGTTTTTATACTGATATGAGACTTCATTATTCAGAATGAAGATAGCATTACTCTTTTAAGCTTTAGTCCCACCCATTCATTTTTTTTATCCACCAGTTGATCTTTTGAATGTTGATAGCTATAAAAATCAAACCCCAAGCAACATTAAAATTAGTTCAAAATTGCTTTTGTAACTTACATTGTTTCTAACATTAGTATGATTTGGTGATTTCCTTAATTTAATTTCGACATAGGCTGATATTGCCTCTTCTTTTCCTTAATCAGGAGAAGATGCCAATATAAAGGTTTGATCCTGCAAAATCACACAGAGAGGATGTTTTTGCAAGTACTGTATATAAAACAGTAGAAGGACTCATGCTAATAAAGATATTTTATGTAGAGTAAACATTTTCTGTTTCAAGGCTTTATTTTTTACCTGGAGTAGTATTAAAATGGATGGTGTTATGAGATGCAGGGAGAATGGTTAAATGTTAGCAGTATATTATTTAATTTACTAGATGAGGTTTTTTTGTGCATTTGACATTGAGATGACTTGGAAAATGTTAGCTAGTGTAGGAGACACTTCTGAAAGAAGACAGAATGAAATTATTTTAACTGCCTTTTCACTTCTCTTATGTCTGTATTTTGTTCTGTGCCTGCCTGTAACTTTGCATTCTGCTTGCTCTCTTGCATCGCTCTCTCTACAGAAACAGTATTTTTTTAAAAAAATTCAGCTTCTTTTAGGTAGTGCTTGTTTTTATTACAAAAACGCAGCACCGAACATCTGTTCTACTATTGAATGTTCCAGAGAGTTTTTTGTCAAGCTACCTGAGATGCATCTTAACATGCATCTGTTCTGCAGAGTTCCCCCAGGATGGGGTGGAGGCTTCCTTCCTTTCAGAAGGGTGCTTGCTTTGCAGAAAGGCTCTGGTTCAGTTGTTCCCATCTTTTCTGTAACTGAGCCTCAGCTGAGGTGTTGAAACATTTCCCTCCTTGCTGGTGAAAAGACACGAGGGAGCAGGAATTTTTATTTATTTATTTATTTATTAAAGTGTATGGATGGTGATGTACAGTTGATAAAGCTGAATATTTTTTGACCAGACAGAAAATTCTGTCCTGTTTCCTTCAGTTATGAAGAGCCAATGTTTCTCTTTCTTATACCACACATAAAGTGGGACAGAGCTGACTGAGATAACAGGGTAGGGATAGTTGTTAGGGGCTGTTGGGGAGGTTTGGAATAGTCCTCAAGGATGCTTGAGATGAGCCTTGTGGTAAACAGAGCATCCCTGGGGGTGTATGGAGGTCAAGGGGGAGCTGGCTCAGGACGGTAAAGGGCGTGACTGGGATGAGACTGGGCCTTGAATGAGCAAGAACAGGAAGAACTGAAGTTTTCACAGGGGGAGGGAGCTTGTGGTTGGGATATGGGTAGACGGATGTGAGGTTGAAAGTGATCATTGGTATCCATGGCTTTTGGGGTGAGAGAGCTGCTGAACATGGTCATTTAGTTAAGGGGAATGTTACAGATAAAGGGGACGTTTTCATTCTGCTCTTTGGAGAGGAGGAAGCACCACAGGACTGGGGGGGTAGGGGGAATGAGACCCTGACACAGAGTCCTGTCGCTCAGATGCTGCGTCGGTCCAGGTAGCACTAACTGCACCTTTCTGCCCCACAGGGAGTGCAGCGAAGTGGAAAGCATTGCCCAGCTCCAAGGCCATGCCCTTGGCCCTTAGGTTCTCCCTTTCCTACTAGGAAGCACTGCTTTAGGGACAAGTGCTTTGGACTGACAAATAAACACACTAATTTGTCTCCTATTAGGTGTAAGCTTTGAGTGGGCTTCTCTTAACTTATTAAGTTGTGTTTTGAGTCACATTTTTCCATGGCAGATAGCTGGATGTCTGAGGGGTGCTCTAAGTCATACAGGAGCTCCCTGATAGCTTGGAAGGAAAGATGGTTGAAGAGCGGGAGTAAGGCAATCTTTAAGCCTTTGAGAAACTCCTTGTCAGGAGATGTGGGGAATTTAATTTATTCATACATGTAAGTAGGAAGCATACATTTTTGACAAGCTAACAAAAAAATGCAGGCTAGCTCACCAGGAATTGCACTTTGGGGTATGTTAAAACTAGCTTTGAACCACAGAGTGAATGATACTGAATGGGGACACAAAGTTTGCTTGTTGTTGCTCAAATTTTGACCTACTTTTGGCATTCTCTGTAGACTGACTGGAGGTATCAAGTAATACGTTTTGTCTTTAAATCTTTCATTTCTTATTAAGAGAATCCAAAAGTCCAGAAGTGTGGAGTGCTAGTCAGAGATTTGAAATGTGACCTAGAAAATAGAGATTGCAACTTTGATACTGGTTTAGCCCATATTTTATTTTATGATTAAGGAAAAAACAGTAGGTTTGTCTCTGCTGCACCAGGTACTCAGCAAAACTCTTCTGTAGGCTCTTTAACAAAACAAGTTATGATTAAAAACAAAGTTGTAGTTATTTTTAGAGTCAATATTCTACTTTGTATGTTTCTCAAAAATATTTGTCATTTAGATACGTGCTTTTACAAGTGCCACTGTAAAACTTGCTCCTTCTTTTGTTAGTACCATTAAGAGAACCAGTTCTTCTGAGCGAGTGTCCCCAGGTGGTCGGAGAGAAAGCTATGGGGATTCCAAAGGGAGTCGTAACCGCACCGGATCCACCAGCAGTTCATCTAGTGGTAAAAAGAACAGTGAAAGGTAATGCTATTTAAATATCTATCTCATTTCTCTGCCTACTGCCCTAATAATGAAATTAGTCTCTTTAATGAAATTAGTTTCTCTAGTTTAGCAAATATTGGGAGCTGTTGGGAGCTTTTTTAAAAACAAGCAGTTGGACAAAACTATATTTTAAAACATTTCAAATTTAAATTTCAAAGCCTGTTTAATTTATTTGCCTTATTTCCAAACCATGAACAATGTGAGAACCTTGAGTTGCCTGGAAAAGTTAGTGATTGTTAAACATACCGCTCCATTATCTTAGTGGTTTCCCTTGGTCTTCAAGTTCCTGACATGAGCTTCTTAGAGTTCCTGGTTGTGGTGTGTTGAGCCCAGCTGGCAGCTAAGCACTACACAGCCACTCCCCTCTCTCCCAGCAGGACAGGGGAAGGGACTAGGAAGAGCAAAAGTGAGAAAACCCGTAAGTCAAGATAAAGGCAGTTTAAAGGCACACAAATGATGCAACATTTAAATAATGTGCAAGTATCACAAGGAACAATCAAGAGTTCATGTTAGATTGCCTTAGCAGGAGCTAGTGATGTTGGTGTCACTGTGAGAACAAGCATTGTATGGCTAGAGAGTTTTCCCTGATTTGTGTCACACGCAGACTGAGGGTGTTCAGCACTACAACCCTCACTTCCTTGTAGAGTGTCCTTATCCTGTGGAAGAGGCTGGATAAAGACTTGCCTCATGCTTCCAAGTGAAGCTGAGCCACTGTGCAAAATACAGAGCAAGAGTCATGGGACTAGAAGAGAAATGAGCATGATTCTGTACGCTGGGGGCTAAGGCAATCCTCCTAAAACTAACTATATGTGTGAAAGAGTGAGGAAGAGGGTGTTACTTAACTGTCTACTCACAGTTGTATCATTGGTCCTTATAGGTCCCCTCCAACTTTAGGTATTCTATGATTGTATGTCTGCTCTCTAGGTGAAGCTTAAAGCAGAATGCATACTGGGAATCTAAAAAGGCAATTGTGAAATTATTGTTTTTCAAAGTATATAGAGTTGCAGGCTGTTACACAAAACCATAATGATATAGCAAGCTATTTTAAGAAGCTTTAAGCATAAGGAGTAAGGAGATGACTGTAATATCTCATGCTACTGAGGGATGTCCCAACTCCTTATGGCTATGAGCCAGTGGTAAGCCTTCCTAAGGGTTAGGTAAGTAGGATATGACTTAAGCTCATGAAAAGGAAGGAGCAGTCAGAGCTCTGAGCTGTGTGTGTTGTTAGGGTTTGTATAACTAGAAAGTACACATGATTTCCTTTATTACTGTCATGAATCAGCCTTTCATATTAGCTTGATTAGCTTGAATAAATCAGCATGGTCTGTTCAGAAATAGGGACTCTTTTGTCTCTAATATGGCAGCATTTCTGACTAGTGCTCCATCCCAGAAAGTTCTTATTTTCTAAAAATACCTGCATTCATGAAAAAAAATGTTAGTCTTAGCGTTAACATTGGGAACACATCATGCTATTTATATAGATGAGATTGGCTGTGAACGCCAACTTGAAGCATGAATTGTGATGCCTGATTAATACCAAGGCTGATATTATGAAAAGTTGTTAAATCAATGGGTAGGATCAGTAGAATTCTTTCTTGTTTTGTTTTCATCACTAAGTAAATGTGTTATTCTTACTATAACTGTCAAACCAAGGCAAAAGGAAAAACACTGTAAAATTATTTGCTACAACTTCTATTGTAGAGAGAAAGAATCTTTTATTCTTAGAAAAAATTGTGTGCAAAAATCCAACCCAGTTTCATATATTTTTTTGGTTTCTCTGTATCTGCCCACTGCAGTCTAGGAATAGGTGTGGAGGTGGCATCACAGCTTTAGGGGTGCTTCATGCTTCAGCATTTCTCCATCAAAATTATAGGATCCTTTTGGGATCACCATAAGAAATGTACAACAGTAATTTGATATTTCAAAAGTTTTACTGTACAGAAAGAAAATGGAACGTGGAGGAAAAAGAACTCTGTTATATAGCTTTGTGTCCCTTTCATACTTCATCAGAAACAACACCCTCAAGCCTAATATTACAGGAGCAAAGAAAAAAGAAAGCAAATGACTGGCATCTCTTGAAAAAGATTGCTTCTTTCTGGCCAGGGTAGTACTATCCAGAGAGCTCCTCAGCTTTTCTCCCTCTTCTTTCCTTCTCAAGGAAGTGTATTTTCCCCTCAAGTTTTGCCAAGTATTTTCTCAAGACAAAAAGACAAACTGATTTCAGGTTGTCTTGCAGGCAGCAGAGCAGTGGGAAAGAGAAGGCCTTTTAATCATGACGGATATGTGCTTGCTGGGTTTTATCAAGTACTGTCATTCCCCAAGACACAACTGGGCAATTCCATGTTTTATGTAAACACTTTGGAAAAACTTTGGTTTGCTCCTTAAATCCAGAGAGAACAAAGCCATGAAGTAAACAAACACCCACACATGCACTGATACAGCAGTCCCCCTGCTCCACATGTGCAAGGAGACTTTGCAGTTACAGATATACTCCTTAAGTTTTTGTTGTGGTTGTAAACTGCTTTGGAGTAACAAATCTCACTGACTGAAAACAAAAACATGCAGCACTCATAATTAGTTTTTGTGTCCCCCTGTAACCGGATTAACTTTGCAAGGGAAGAGGATCTGGTAGTTGGTAGAGGAAAATCTATAGGTTTTGAGAATATAAGGAGAGTTAAATGTAAAACTTTTGATACCTGCAACCAAGGAGCCACAGTGTATGCTGATTTTAATTGTGTCTGCCTGGGGATTTAACTTGTAAATAATTGAATTGAGAAAGTATTTTTATTTACATATAAACACACAAAAATACTTTATATCTTTTATATTATGTTTTAAATTTTATATTCTATTGATACCTTTATATGTTCAGACTGTGTGTGCATGCTTTTTAAAATAGAAATGTCTTCATTGTTTTCACAGCAAACCCAAGGAACCAATGTTCAGTGCAGGTAGGAGCATCTAAAGTTTTTAAGCAGATAACAACCATGATAACATAATAGATTTTTTTTATCCCCTGTGGATGTCTAGGAACTGGTATTGGGAATCTAAACATGATATTTACAGTGTACTGATGACATATCTTTAAAAGAGTTGATCAGTTTGCTCTAGTTTCTACTGGCCCAATAGATTTATCTTACAGTTAGGATTCTGTGTAAGAAGACAAAGAAGGAAAAGGCTGTCTTCTTACCCCAAATATGTCTTCCCTTTCAGAGCAGTGTGAAGACTTTGTTAATTAAAGGATATGCCAAGTTCCACCTATGATGCTGTCATGCTAATTTAGTCATTAAAGGGAGCCCTCAACTACTGTTAACAGAATGCCACATCTGTCCCAATGCCTTGTAATAAAATTTGTCAAATTACAAATAAGAAAGGTGGCTTGTTACTACAGTTTTGAAAGTTTATCTTTAATTTGAAAATCACTTTAATTTTTTCGTACTTATGTATTATCCCTGTAAAAAGCTTATGAAAGTAAAATAGTACGTGTAAGTGAAAGCAGAATTTGTCCTTGTCATTAGACAGTTACAAACTTCTGAACAATCTCAATAAAAATACAAGGCAGAATAGTATACAGAAGTTATTTTTGTGTTATATTAACGATAAAAAAACTAAACAGAGTCCATGACTGGAGGAAAAGGGTTTTGACTGTAATTACCCAACGTGTGGCATGGATTATGGCTCAGTGTTTTGTCAAGTACCAGGCTAATCTCCAGCGGAATACGACTGGACAGCAGGTAGAGCAGGTATTTAGTGAGTTTATTGTATTCAAACACGTCTTTATCTAGCCCTTCTGTCTCTGTCTCTGTAATCACAAGGGAAGCGCCGTGTGACACACTGCAAAGGTAGGCTTCACTTTCAAAACCTCATAGCTCTCGAAGCAAAATGGTGGGATAAAAGCTTGATGTATAAACAGCCATTTTCTAACTTGTGTACATTTTGCAATGTTAAAACTTTCCTAGCCCTGTTGAATGAAACAAAAATATTATACAGTCTACTGAATTATAACCCTCAGGTGCACTTTGATAATAATAATGGGTTATAATTTAGATTCTTGTGGAATTTTTCAGAAGAATTTAAATTAGAAAAATTATGTTGAGAGAGCTATATGGCAACACATGGATGTTCACTGTGTTTGAAATGGTGTTCTGCACTTTTGCTGAAATTCATACAGAGTTTGCCCCTCTGTTGGCTGTTTTGCTGTTAGCTTAACATGATTATGGAAGCCTTGGTTTTTCCTTTGCTTTTTCTTACTGAGTAGACTGTAGATTTTTCTGAGCGTTGAATAAAGAGACCTAGGCCTCCAACTAATTTCTCAGTGCTTTTTGCTCAATGTTTAAAGCAGAATTACATTTGGTAAACATACCGTATTGTTTTCTAAAGCTTTAGCTGAACTGCAGTGTAAATATGCACATTTTAGAAGCATGTTTATGTCTGTGATATAATCACAGATTTGCCTTGCTTTTTAGAGATAGCTAAATCCTAACAGTTTTTCCACTAATCAGCATCTTTCAGCTTTGCAACAAATCTGAAATTTCACAAAGCAAAGAATGTTTGTTCTCAAGGCAAAGTCTTAAAAGAGTCTCTACCTCTGTGTATTCTTTGTACAATTTTATGCCTGCAATTAGTAGTGGTCTCCTTTGCAGACCCTACTGGCATTCTCATGCCTTCTTATTTCAATTCAGTAACTGCTAATTTTTACAGTTATTTTCAACAACAATTTCAAATTTGCAAAATTACAGATGTAAAAGATACATTTTTCTAAAAGTTTCACCACTGATCTGTCCTTGTAGTTTGATCATTGTCTGTCTTTACATCTATATCTTCACATTTAGAACTCTGCTGTCGTAAAAACTTATGAAAAATATGAGGAAAGGGATGTAAATTGGTTATGCAGATAATATGTTTGGATTACTAACAAAAATCAGTACAGGTGGAAGTAATATTATAAAAAGTTAGAAATAAGTACATAGTATGGCTTTCGGTGCCTGATCTAGTCTTTCTCAGTTCCTCTTTATAGCTGACAGTGAAAGAGAGGCATTCTGAAGGCATCATTTATATTCTTGGTATAACTTACTATACTTGCTTTTGGACATCTGCCTTAACTTGCAATTAATTTGTCAAAAAATACATATTTCTCCCTATTTACTCTAAAAAGGAATTTTGAGTGATTAGGTCAAATACTTCCACTGTAGATGGCTTCCACTGTAGAAGTTTTATAAGTCCCGTAGAAGTTTCAGGTGAGAAAAGAAGTTCAATGAATTAATCTTTCATTCATAAGCTCAGTCAGGGGTTGTCACTGCTGAAAATCTATTGATTTCCAGTGCACCAGTATCAGTAGTATTGGCATGTGTTTCAAGCTCATAAAATAGATGCTGCATGCGCATAGAAATAGTGCTGTAATGCTCTGCTTTTTAATGCTCTGCCCTCTATAGTTCATTTTCCAATCCAGATCTATTGGACTAGAATTTTTAAAAACAATTCCAGTATTCTAGCATTTTAACAGGCATCTTAAGCTCCAACCATCTGTCACCATTATTTCACCATTATTATTGTTTCTTTTTAGCATTCAGTTTTCTGTTATTTTCCTTCTATGTGTGAATTCTGTAAATGAAGGGATTTTAGGGGGCCCTAGCTGTAACTTTGCTGTGACAGATCAAGTAGATCTTTTTCCCAAATGAATTAGTCTAAAGGCAAAATACACATATATTCAGGTAATACAGCATAGCTATGATGTCTATTTGTGCAACTGATAACTTTTATTATTTTAGGTAGGATTTGTTGCGTATGCATATTTCCAATTAAAATAAAGCCTTAGATTTCAAATTAAAAAAATACTGGTATAGTAGTAGTGATACTTAACAATTAATAGCATAAGTTTAACAGTCCTAAATTGTTTAATTTTTTTTCATTTACATGATTTTGTTACTTCTGCCCTTCCATTTCCTCTATACCCACGATTATTCTGTCTAGTAATTCTACAGATATCACTGACTCCAAAACTGCTTGATTCGCATGTGAACAAGGCTGAACCCCTTGATCTGCCGATGAAGCAGCAAGAGCCAACACGTTCTGAATCTGGACAAACTTCATCAGAAGTTCACAGGAGACCCACTTTGGCCTTGCCAGTTCCCAAAATTTCTAGTCAGACCTTCATGGCATTTCCCAGATCTCCTAGTTTTATAAGCCCCATGAAGTCCCCAAGTCAGTACTTCCAGATCTGTTATTAATCCTGCTTCTCTCCCCAAAAAATATTTCTTACCAGTTCAACACATTACTTCTAGTATTTTCTTCTAGAAATGTTTACTTCTGTCACACAATTCAGTTTTTGTAGCTTCTCTTCTGTATGTCATTTTCCTTTCTTTTAATGTGCTGTCAATGTTGTCATTCCTTTTTCAATGTTTAGTAATTCTTAAAGCACATCTCCTTTCTGCATGTACATCAGCATGATTCCTTTTATTAATTGTTTGTGTTCCTTATTTCGAATGTATCTCTAACACTGTATGAAGTGTAAAGCATACCTTTACACAGAGATGCAAAGAATGCAACTGAGTGTTAGAAAATATTTTAGATGCTGATGCTCTACTGTAAATATTGATTAAAAAATAAAAGTAATTTTAAGTGGCATTTCTGCATTAATTGTAGTCTTTGATGTTTTTCCCTTCATTTTTAATAATTAAAAACCACAGTATTGTAACATTATTTTTCATGAAAGAAGTTTTTATTTGAATCCTTTCAGTTTTGTAGTTCTTCATGACATTGTTTAGTTCTAATTCTGCTGCTCAGAATATTTAGAGGAAAAAGGGACTTTGAATGTTAAAAAAATAAATCTGCTTAGTGAGTATGATTTAGGAAAAAACCCGACCCTGCTTAATTTCTAAGTTTGAGATTGCATGTCATACTGTAATTGTAACCCACCAAACCTTTAAGCGGGAAGGGATGGATGAGCACTGGAGTTCTCCATTGATGGTGGGTTTGTGTAACACTAAACATTTCTGACCTTTTGTAGAGGAAGGATACGTAAAAATGTTTCTTCGTGGACGTCCTGTTACCATGTACATGCCCAAAGAGCAAGTGGAATCTTACAATTTGGAAGCAAAAGTAGAACTACCAGCCAAGAGGCTTAAACTGGAATGGGTGTATCCTTTCTGTGCTAGAGGACTACTGGAAATCAGTCATTTCTTAATGAATTGTTTTAAATCATTTTTTGAGCTAAAGGATAGCAAAATTAAGATCTTTATTAATAGGGTTCATTTCATTAGTGAAACAGCATTCCATTGAAATAGATGTTCATTTCTAAGGGGCTGATGTTCTGCACCTTGTGAAGTACAGGGTAGAAGCTTAAGAAAGATTTTGCTTAAGTGTTGCCTGAAGGTTAAATCTGAGGCATGCTAATTAGCTAAAGATTAAACTAGTCATATTGTAAGAATGTAGTGAGCTGTGATTATTAATTATAGTACGCATAAAACAAGCTCAGGGTTTTTTTACCGATTCTCAGCAGTAATTTATCATTTTAAACTGTGTTTTATAAAGTGTGCCCATTGCCCTTTAGAGGATGCTATCATCAACTTCAGTGCTTGTCCCCAAACAATGCAGCATAGCACTTTGCAACTGATAGGTGCTTAGCAATATAATTCATAAGATATCATATATAGAATAATGTTTGAATTTAGATTTTAAACTATGTTTAAGCACCATAAATACCAAACAACCAGAATTTTCCACTGACTTCTATGAGTGGACATATTTACAGAATCCTAACTTGAAAGAAATCAGTGGTTTATTACATACAGAAATTTTCACATTTCACTTTTAAATATTATGAAAAAATATATTTATAGAAAAAAGAAATTACATTTAATTACATTTTTGTATGATCTTAGTTTATGTAGTAGATGATTCAAGATAAAATTTTAACACCACAAGATTGGAGTCTATGTTAATATCCACTATCTTTAGAGAGATGGAGTCTTCATAAGGTTTTCTATTTTAAGAGATTTTTTTTTTCCCCAAACAATGCAAATAGGAAATTGCTTTGTCTTCAAAAAGAGGATACAGGCTGCAAATAGGCTTTTTTGAAGTTGTATAAATAGAACTGCATGTGGTTTCAGAATGCACACAGAGTTTCTAAAAGTCCCATTGTATTCGCAAGAGATTAATGACAGATACAGTAACTATTCTTATTATTCCTATTGCAGCTGAGATTGTAGGTTCTGCCCCACTCTACTGGAACTGCATAGATAATGCATACAGAAATAACTGAAGATGAGTTTAAAAACAAAAATTCCACAAAATTAATAAAATGGCTGAGATTAGAGTGATAAATACTGCTGCAGCATTTTGCCATCTAATTGTTGTACAGGCTCTCACCATATATCGCAAGAGAATAAAATGATATCTTTTTACACTCATAAGGTGCCCATCACTTAGGGGACCTAAGGATGGTGTTTGACAGTGTTAGAATGCTTGCAGAAACAACAAAAAAACTCAACCACAAAACAAAACAGATCGTCATTAGCAGTGTGTAGTGGAAGCTGAAGTTAATATTTCAGATTATTATAAGAAGCGACAATTATCAATTGTTATCAATTCAGTCTCATTAGTTTCTGACTGAAACTTCCTTAAATGACTGAGTATTTGCCAGGTGGAGTATTATTTTTAGTTTGAATATGCATATGTCCTTCAGGTGTGTGTCTGTATACCAAGCAGAATCCTATATATAAAGGTTGTCTATGAATAGAAAAGTTGTGAATTAATAAAATGCTCTAACTAACTCTAAATGGTTACTTAAGAGCAAGCATATATTTTCCAAAAATACCGTGCTATTTTTTTTTCAGATTTTACTTTCTTTGCAGCCAATCATCACATCAATACTTAAAAGTTACACCAGCTACTAGGCATATAAAAGACTTCTTTTAAAAAAAAAAATAAGAGAGAAGATAATGCCCAATTTATAGACTATAATGATGAGAGAAGAAGGTGGGAACAGGATCATAAAATAATGTAAGGAGAAAGACAAAGACATCAGAAAACCAACCAATATTGCAAGCATTCATTCCAGTTAAGCTGGAGAAGCTGAGCTGTTTGCTTGGGGGGTAACAGAACTGGAGTAGGAAAAAACATCTTTGTAGTGGACAAATCAGCCTGGCTGTGGGATTCAGCCAGAAATGCTTTATAATGTAAGAGTGCAGATAGAGAAACAAGATATTGGAGGTGAGACAGACAGAGGGAAAGGGTAAAGCAAACTATGGTGAGAAACAGAAGGAAGAAAATCTAATGTGAAGAAAATCTAAACCCTAAAGGTGTTTCACAGTTAGCAGGTGTCTGGGCACACCAAAAAAGGTTCAGACCATGTAAGATATATTCAGACATGAAGAAACAGAAATGCTGAGTGATAAGTGTGAGGGAGGGCTGGAGCAGAGGTGGTAAAATCCAAGTGAGAAATCAGCACTTGGGACATCAGGGCGGGAACGGTGGTCTGCATGGATCCATTTGAGACCAGCTCACTTGGCAAGCAGGAGGCTTGAAACAAAAGCTGCAGGCTAAATGAAAAGAAAAGGTCAAGGTAACATTCCCTGAAGTGCCAACTCACCAAATCAAAGTTGAAGCCACTGAATCAGAGTGTGGGAAACAGTGAGGAGAAGGAGAGATCAACTCCAGGAGTTTACATCTGAGAGAAAAGGATTGACAACAGCAATCATGCGAAGCGTTGAATGCAGCATTGTTCTGCTCAGGAAGAATTGTAAAGAAAGGAGATTTTCCCTACAGAATGTAATCTTACCCATTTAATAGCTATTTTTATGCACAGACTTTTGTTCCTTATGAATGTCTGTATAATGCTTTTACTTCACTTTTATAAAAAAGTTCCATTTGTTAAGTTAACTTCAACTGATAGTTCATTATAACCTTGATTACATGTTGTTGAACTAGTGAAATTTTATGTTGCCTTCAGTTGGTAATGGTATCTGGCCTTGTAGAGAAAAATAAATTTAAACAAATAAAGCATTGTCCTGCAGTCTAGAGTAGTAATTAATGTTTACAGACAGATTCCAAATTGATAGTAAATCCTTCGTAATTTGAAGATATTGGTTGTTTAACTGTCTTCAAATTTGGTTATCTCAGACTTGAAGGGACTTTGACTGCAATATTTTAATTTGAGAGTCCAAAAGCTGCATTGTTGAATGCACTTTTTGATGGTTGGGTGTGCAGCACTACTACTATTGTGTTTATTAGAAAAAATCAGCAGGCTGTTATTTAAATTTCTATTTTAGAAGCAAGATAACTATCAGCCTTGCTTCTTGGATAATGTTAGCATGAGTTTTTTAGTTTGACTGGGTTATCATTGACCATAGAGAGTAGTGCACAAGTATCTTTTTAATATCATATAAATGGGGATTCAGTACCTCTCCCTATATTTATCACAGCCAGATTCTCCATATTCACAGAATTAGAATGCAATTCTGTTTTGCCAAGATTCTGCCAATGCTGTTTCTCTCTGTTCCCATAAAAAAGGAAAGCCAAAGGAGTTGTAGTCCCTAATGACTCTTCAGAAGAATAAAACTGCATAATTTGGCTGAGTTAACATTTGGTCTAAATGAGATTATTTCTGGATTAATTCCAGTTATTTCATTGGATTAATTTTAGATTTGTGTTGATATGACTAGCATCAGAGTCTCGGCCACTGCCTTTTAAATACTACAAAAATAAATTGGAACAGATGATGTAACCCTTTTAGGGTTTCATATCCATCTGGCTGGTAATGCCCAGAATAATGAAATCAATCAGCTTACACAAAGGATAATGCAAGCAATCCTAATGTAATGCAGAGAGATGTACTGAATGACTTATTAGTATTTCCATCAAGTCTAAATTTTAGTTTTAATTAGTCAACCAGTGTAAATGATAAATACACCTGGGGAAAAAAATATTGCCTTAGTCTAGCATTTAGCAAATTCCAGAGGATGCCAAAAGGATAGTGTGTCACAAAATCCTTTCTCCTTTACCATGTGTTTTCTGTAGGATGCGTAGGTTTCCAGTTAGCTCCCTTTACTGTAATAAGGAGGGGAGTTCTGAAGGCTGCCAAGTGATAAAGCTGTGCTCAAGCCAAGAGATGCCGACTTCAGGAAATACAGGGGCAGAGAATCCTTATGGTTTTCCTTATTTTTAATGTTCTTCATTGCTAGATAATGTTATTGCAGCTTGACCAACATGCTAGCTATGGATATAGGGGTCGTGACTGTCGCAGTAATCTCTATCTTCTTCCAACGGGCGAAACCGTGTATTTCATTGCATCTGTAGTTGTGTTATTCAATGTCGAAGAGCAACTGCAGAGACATTATACTGGTCATAATGATGATGTAAAATGGTAAGTCACCTAATAATCATTCTTTTTTTCTTCATAATACACTATTCGTGAGCTAATGTCTTGTAGTTTTATTATAGTTCTGAAAATTTTATTTAACCTCCAAGTCTTGCATTGCTTGGGTCCTTATGCCTCACGGTGCATTTGCACGATCAAATAAAGGTCTGGCTGTAGTCATGGTTGTGGATGAAGCTGTCAAGGCTGAAGTTGTAGATGCCTCCTCCCTGCAAGTGTTGAAGGCCAGGTTGGATGGGGCTTTGAGCAACCTGGTCTAGTGGGAGGTGTCCCTGGCCATGGCAGGGGCGTCGGAACTAGATGATCTTTAAGATCACTTCCAACTCAAACCATTCTGTGATTCTATGGTAAGGATGTCAAATGTCTGTTATAGCTCTGTCTAGTCAGCACACGAAGCAACTGCTGTCAGTACGTGATGGCACAGACCTGAGGATATCCAACTATGTCCCTAACAGAGCCTGAGTTTGCTTGTGAAACCTGCCTTGAAGTCTGCACTGCCACATGTGCTGTGCTGCTTTGTCTGGATGTGGCTATATGCAATTGCTATATTGATGTTCTCCAAGATGCTGCTTGTTTCTCTGTCTCAGTTGCTAACAATTCCTCCTCTTATTTACTTGTGAAAATATATTAATTATGGAAAACAATTTTTTTATTGAGAATTCAGAAAAGTAGAAATCTGACAATCTATAGATCCATTCATTTTCATGACTCAGTTTTTAGAATGGTTTCACATTAACTACTTCTTTAGACTCTTTTCATTTCCCTTTTTCAAGTAGGATTGAATTATTAATCTTCACCTGGGTCTGGATGCCAGATACAGCTTCTTAAGGGTCAATCTAACCAACAGAAAAGTTTTAATCTCATCTGCGTTCTTTCTGGTAGTCTTCAGGCATGTCTGCATCATGGCAGGTATCCTGCAAACTAGTCCTGGGCAGCCTGGCTTGTCTGCTGCCGTGCAGACATGCCAGCTTGGGCTTCAGAGTGATTAGAGCTGAGAGGAGACTAGGTATCAGGAAATACCAATAGCGTTAAACTGAAATCTAAATAAACATATGGTTTATCTGGATGGTGTCTGTCTGCTTGCTGAGTGTAGCTGAAAAAAACCACCCAGATTATCTGATGAGCCCTAATGTATGAAATGAGTCTGACATCCCTACATTAGATTTAACATTATAAAACACCTGTTGTCCCTCAAAGCCAAAAGAAGATCTGATAATCAAATGTGGTTGCATTGTAAGCTTATTTCATAAAAATTAATTGTTTGTATAATCTAGTTGTTTTACAAGATTTTTAACTTGGACCTGTTCCATCTCATTTCTTTCTTTCAAATTTTCTGACTCTTTGGATATTTGAAAGCTTTCAGGTGTATTAGAAAGAAGATACCTTTCTGCATTATAAAACTAAATGAATTATTGCCACAGCACATTTTGCAGGGCACTTTGCTTCTATAACTGTGTGGAAAGCAGCTGCAGTGAAAAAATAATTAAGAGAGGATTTGGGGGCAAAAGGAGACTGTACTCCAGGCTTTAATACAAATTTTAGGTTGGTTTTTCCTTAAGAGACATCAGTTAACATTTTTAAAATCTCAGTTTTAACTTTAGAATCAAATTTCTGTATCCTGGTTCCTACTTACTAAAGGACGTTTTTCACCTTTTGAAAAATGCTGGAGAGAAGTTGGTATCTCCCTGTAAGAGTCACTGAATACCTGGCCAATACAGTCCGAAGAGCGATGCTGGAGTGGATGCACATACATTTGCTTTGGAGCGTTGTTGCTAGACAGCATTGTCTATACTGCCCAGGTCTCTACAACCTCGGATTAGAGATATCTGAAGTTAGATAACTGGTCCAAATTGTTGTATACTGCAATCACTTTAAATCTAGGTGAGATGAATCCCAGCATAAATTAGATACGTGCTTACAGTAATAAGGCTGAAGTGGATTACTGCATTGTTCACAAGGGAATATTTTTTTCAATTAAAGAGCACAAAAATTCTTTTGTCAGTTCTGGTTTTATATTTTTAAAATGTTTTTATGTATGCTGTGTGTCTTATATGACTAAAATAAGGCTACTTGTTACAGGCTTAAGTAAATTTTGATGAAATAGATAATAAATAGCTTTAAGTTTGGCCTCTCTCTCTTTTCTTTAGCCTGGCTGTCCATCCTGATAGGATCACTATAGCAACAGGCCAAGTTGCAGGGACATCCAAGGATGGAAAAGTGAGTGACCCCTTTGCCAACATATAATTGCTTGTGTTTCACAAGAATATGCTATCAAGAAGATACATGCTATATACTTTTCATGTTGCAGTTAAACTGGTCTTACATTTTAGGACTGAACGCAAGCAAAAATTAATTTGAGAGTACCTGTTGCACACTATCAAAGTTACCCAGTTCCATTACCAAGATCAATCAGTGGTTTCTGGTTCCATTACTTACACAGACTGAAGGTAAATTTGGAGCTGGTCTACAAAAGAAATGGGGAAGGGTGAGGCTACAAATGAGACCTGAGAGGGAAGATGGATGTGGGGAAAAGGAGGAGAAGTAGCAGAGGTTAAATTGTATGCTATACAACTTCATTTCTGACCATGGCTACCAAAACAAAGTACAAATAAGAATGGCTTTGGGTTGTTTGCTAAAAAAATTATATTCTTATTCTTGCCATCATCGAAGCAAGAATGGTTTTCTCTTATTACGTGTATTATCATAAAGCTTAGCTGTAGGCTAGGAATTATTTGAACAGAGTAAGATGAACATTGCTCCAAAGAGCCAAGACAAGTGAGAAAAAATGAGTACAAGCAGAGGCAGGAAAAGCATGAGGAAAAAGTCACTCAGCAGAGCATACAGCTGATGTCACAGCTAAACTATTGCAAAATTTTTTGTAGATGTCGAATTTTAGGATAAAAACAGATTATCAACATGATAACTACTTTAAGTAAATAAGGAAAACAAAATCCCAGTTATGCAATATAAGTTTTATGTAAAGATAACTTAGTTCAATAACATAAACTATTGATTTTTATTGGGATTTTTATTGCGGTTTTTTATTGCTAAATCTCTGGTATTTATTTTTTTAACTTCATAAATTCAATTCCTTATTGTATTTGTGAAATAAAATCTGAAGGTCTGATGTCTATGCTTGAGGGGAAAGTGGTATATAGGTAAGCTTATATAAAAGTAATTTATGTAACTGAGAGACTGAGGTGACCTTGATTTATAAATTTATTTATTTTTAAGGACAATTTCACTATTTATTAGCAAGAAAGACTGATGGCTGCTGTTTGGGGTTTTTTTCTTATATTGTAAAAAACCATATTCACTTTATTTGAAAGGGCCGGGGAAAAAAGGAAGTAAAACATGGCCTTTGTTGTTTTCCTGCGAAGATTGCAGATAGTGTGTTAAACTCCTAACTATTTTTAAAATAAAACTCCATCAGCAAGCGCTTCCTGGGGTTGCCCTCTAGTGGGTTTGGGAAGTACTTCTGTCTCAACGAGGTTGAGCCTGTGCGGGACTCTGTGCTGGAGAAGCCAGATAGAGGGGAGGAAGAGGGAGTCACCTGGTTTTCATAGGGAATTCATCTGAGGCTTCATAGGGAATTCATCAAGGGTATACCTTGAATTTTATGTACAAAAAGACAGTTCTGCTTACAGTTGTACAATTCTTTTTTACGGCCACTTTTATGGCACTGAAATTATTTACATTTTAGAAATTATTAATCTTTTTTTTGCACTTGCTGTTTGATGTTGACCAGAATTATCTCAGTTGCTACAGTTTAAACTCGTGGTCTTGGACCTACCAGTAGGTCCCACTTTGCAAAGTCATCACAATTTTCACTTATTGAAGGATGTCTCAGTGACCATTAACTTCTGTGAATTTAAAAGATCAATGAGAAGTGATGCGCTGTGCACTCTGGATAGTCAGTCCCAGATATTGGTTCTAGACACAGTAATCAGCAAATCATTTGTACCATATTTGTGCTGACATAGGTGACTCTAGAGAAATTCTGATAATTTCCATACCTTAAATGGTATTAAAATTATTATGAGGGGTAACAGTTTTAAACTGAAAAAGAGTAGATTTAGATTAGATATTAGTAAGAAATTCTTTCGTGTGAGAGTGATGAGACACTGGCACTGATTGCTCAGAGAAATTGTGGCTGCCCCCTCCCTGGAAGTCTTCAAGGCCAGGTTGGATGGGGCTTTGAGCAACCTGATCTAGTGGGAGGTGTCCCTGCAGGGGGGTTGGAACTGGATGATCTTTATGGTCCCTTCCAACCCAAACCATTCTGTGATACTGTGATTCTAAATGTTTTTTGGATATATTCTCATTGTTTAAAATCCTGATGACTTTTTGCCACCACTGCTTCAGCTATCATTTCTGTATCCATTTTATAGCAATTGCCACCACACGTGCGTGTCTGGGATTCTGTGACACTGAATACACTGCATGTCATCGGAATGGGATTTTTTGACCGAGCTGTCACTTGCATTGCTTTTTCTAAATCTGTAAGTAAAGCAAATGAATAGTCTTGTTAAGAATGTTTGCTGAACAGGTCTTTGCAATCTTTCCAATTTAGCTTCCTTTACCAAAAGAAACTTCCAAGCTGTCTTTTCTGTCCGTGTCCTCTTTAGAGGAGGAAATCCTGCAACCCAGTTGTTTGCAAGAGTTTGTTTCTATTAAGGTTAGCAGCAATCTCAGCAGTGTAGTAGTCTTGAATTTTTCAGTATCCTTACTTCTTTTTAAGCATCCTATTGCTTTTCTCTCTACATAAGAAAGTAATTGTCTCTACATCTTTTAACTTCGTACACTGTGCCTAAGAATGACGAATGAAAGAGCTTTACACTGGCTTGTACCTGTGATTTCGGGTTTAAAAAATGGGAGCTCCCATTGGAGAAGCAAAATTTTTTGCTTGAAAGCAGCAAAGACATATGGATAAAGGATTGCAAGGAATTGAAGTCTTGTTTTTAGCCTCTTGACACAATTCTTTGAGCTCTAGTGTAACAAGGAGGTAAAAAAATAAAAAAAAGAAGACACAGGCTGCATTCAAGTGCCATATAAAAACATACAAGTCTAGAAACCCTCTGTGCAGAACAGAATCTGTAAGTGGTGTATCTGTCTGGTTATCTTAACAGCATTTTTAAAAAAGAGAGGACTAAATGGTGTTTTCATTAGACAAAATGTACTTCAGTGAAAGTTTCCACAAGTACTGGAAATCTATTGGTGACAATATTTTATAGAAGATAGAAGATAGAAAAGAGAGGAGTGAATTAGGAGAGATGGTTAAGAATACAAAAGTGAATGACAGCACAGTTCAAGATCAGCTTTGAAGGATAAATAAAAAGGAATAGCAAGCAGATACTCTTTAAATATCTCCCTGGAGAAAGAAATAGGTACTTACCAGGAACTCTACTGGCAGATGCCACACATCAGTGAGTGTTTAGTATGTTTGCTTTATGCTGTGATTTCAGTCAGAGCTTAGTCTTGTTTTGAGCACCAGTTCCTATCTTGTAGCAGAACTGCTTATCTTACTTTCGACAGCTCTCTCTTCAGGCTACTCAGTCCTGTCTCTGTCTCACCTCTTGAGTTGCATTGGCACAGTTATTTTTGTAGCTTTGCCCGAGATGTGTATTAGAAGCCTGATTCATCAGGAAAACAGCCATGCATCCTTATATGTAAACAAAACAAAGCAGAGTTTGCTTGTTTTTTCTTCAATAAAATTGATCCATTCCCCAAACAGACTCACTCTATGATAGCCCAAAATTTTTTGGTTACTCAGCTCAAGAGGCAGCAACAAGTGGCCTTGCTATGGGTGGCAGAAGGACTGTTTGTGTTACCATTGCTGTCAAAGGAGTGCCTGTGTAACCACAGGCTCAGTCTGTTCCAGCAAGTTCATCTGCAGTCAAAACTACTGTAGCTGATGCCAGGAACAACAGGATACAAAAATCATATTTGAATGGGTTGGAAAGCAATTAGACATTACTTGATGGTTTATTCCACTGTGGACACACAGCTTGGAATGAACACTCAAAACTGGAAAAAATGGTCCAGAAAGTACCTCCAGATAGTTGCTATTTGGAAGAAGATGGGATGATTGTACAGCATCACTAGTGAGACCGATGTTCATTGCCTTCTCTCAGTTCAGTTAGAGTCTTGGTTGGAGTTCCTTATCCATGAGACACTTAGAACATGGAACATCCATGAGTCTTTGGATTCATACTTCAGAAAAATGAGTACTGACTGGAGAAGATCTAGCTAATATACATGAAGAAAGACTGAATGCATTAGGGTCAATAAGTTTATAAAGACTGATAGAGGATACAACTATAAAAAGACACCTATCAGGAATAGATTGTATTCTATTTTCTTATTGTATTCCCTGATTTTGATCCATTATTCCTATATGAAGAGTGAAATTGTTCTCACTGTCCATAGCAGATCTGACAGGAAGTAATTGATTTAAATTGCATAGAAAGAAACTCAATATAATCATCAGGAACAGCTTTCTCAACACTATGGATAATGATGTGTAGTTTGCCTTGGGAATTTCCATCACCTCACTCCTGACAAAGTCCATCTGTCTGCAGTTTGCTATAGTTCCACTTTTAGATCCCTTTTTAGCCTTAGTTTGCAATGGTCCTATAAATTATTATATTTCATGCAGATCTATGGGGTAAATTAAAGTGTAACAGTTAAAGTATATATATATAAATATTTTCACCCACACAGAGTTATTTGATTATTTTGAATGTGTATTTACATGTTTCTAGTGTTGGTTGGGGAATGCATTAATATTTTCCATGTTTTGTCTCAGAATGGAGGAAGCAGCCTGTGCTCCGTGGATGACTCAAATGACCATGTGCTTTCTGTGTGGGACTGGCAGAAAGAAGAAAAACTGGCAGATGTCAAGGTGTTGCAATAAGATATTTTTTACTACTTGCTTGTATGTAGATTTGGATTTCTTGTCATAAAATGTCTTTCTATATTTAACATCTTGTGCCTTTTTAACACTTCCATTTTATAAAAGACAAAGAACACGAAGAGAAAGAATATCTTCTCTCACTGTTGAGTTTATCCCAATAGTTTGTTTTTTTAAAGATATTGCTATTGTAATCATTGAGAATTGATTAGAAAAGTCTAGGCAGCAATGATAGGAGTGCGTGCAGAAACGAAACATCTTAAACTAATATTATGTGTAGAACTTCTCATTATCTGATGTAGTTTTGAGGGATAACTTTTGATACTAGCTCACAAAGACATAAAAGCTTTTGACTTCAAAGTATTCTACCAAAGTACTCCAGTGTACACTAATAAATTAATAGCTCAAAAATTCTCTTAAATCAGGAGTTGATTATTTAATCTAACTAGAGAACGATTTCATATTGTTTTGTTTTCTTTGAATTTTAAATTTTGATACAATGTTTTTCTTTTTTCCTTCCAAGTGCTCTAATGAGGCTGTATTTGCTGCAGATTTTCACCCTACTGATACAAATATAATAGTTACTTGTGGAAAATCACACCTTTATTTTTGGACACTAGAAGGGAATTCCCTTGTTAAAAAGCAAGGATTATTTGAGGTAAATTTTTTTTTTCCTTAATTTTATGTTTGTAATAGTGGTATAGTTATACAGAATTAAGGGTTAATAGCGGTTGAGTAAATCAAAACAACTGATCATTATTAAACTTGAAATTTTGCAGAAACTCAGGTAGCATTCATGGTATGGCACAGAGGACTCTTGATTTGTGGTAAAACTTCGACAATGAAGTTTTGAAATGCAATTATCTTGTTCCTTGCATTCTTTTTCCTATATTCTTTATGCTGCACCCTCTCCCACAAAATAAAGTTACCTTAAAACTCCATATGCATACCTCAGGTTAAAAAAAAAAAAGGGAGCTACATATGCTGGGGGTTTTTTATTTTATCAGATGAAAGACTTGCAAAACCCCATAAATGATGTGAATATGAATATTCTTCCCTTTTCCTCTGTTCTGCTCAGATACATACACATATGTAATTCAAATACAGATTGACCTGACCTCTGTTTGGTAAATATGATTTCAATTTCAAGGTCTTGGTTTAGTTTTGTTCTTAAATATAGACTAAACTCTACAGCAGTCATGCACAAGTGAGGGATGATTGCGGTAACTGCAGATAACTCCAGCAGGGCCCAGTTAACTACTTGTGGAGTCATGGCTCACAAGTAAAGTCAAAACAACTATTTTGCAATGTCAATTAATATACTTTGTGTGAAATCAGGATGAGATGCTGAAATAATGCGTCTCAACTTTGTTATATTAGGTATTTTTCATTAATTTTCAATTCCTAAGATAGTTGAGCAGATTTCTACCTCTGTTATGTCTCTCTTATTCTCTATGGTTGTTGCAGATGGAAAAGTGTGGTGGTCTTAATTAAGAACAGTTCTTAGTCTGAGGGAGAAAGAGGCCATAGACACTAGAAGTCAACAAACATTGTAAATAATGACCTCAGAAGCTACTAGCTAGTGAATTTTTTTGTCCCCTTACGCATTTCACTGTTTTGTTGCCATTGATATCTTAAATGCAGGTTCTCCAAGCAATATTTCAATTAGTGAACCTTAGGATACTTTCAAGAGATGATTTCTTAATTCTTACACTGCAGCCAAACTCTCTAGTAATGTTTTTCTCCTAGAAACGTTGGAATTAAAAATTACAGTAATAAAGCTTATTTGCATCTTCAGCCATTTCTAAATACTTAAAGCCTTTGGGATTTTATGGGAGGTGAGGGATTTGGTTTATCTCAGAGCATTCCTGGTCTTGTGCTACAAGTTGGCAGTCCTTCTCATTTGTTCTATCCACAACTTGTAATGAAAGGGCCACCAACCTCAGATGATGCTTTTGCCCTTGCACAGATTAGTTGTTTAGACTGTAGGAACTCCTGTGTAGATACTTAAGTAATAATAGAGCTGCATAAGACTAAACGACATTGCTCAAATGCCTATGGTTAAAATGAGTGGGTTGTGTGTTGCTGTGAGTGTATATTTTTCATAACCATGCAGAAACAAGAGAAGCCAAAGTTTGTCCTGTGTGTGACCTTTTCTGAAAATGGTGATACTATTACAGGAGACTCAAGTGGAAACATTTTGGTTTGGGGAAAAGGTAAGACAAGATTGAAGTTAATAGTGAAATTTTAATAGAAAAGACTGATTTTTTACATGAGTCTAGCCTCATTTTGAGAAGAATAAATTTTGGTTTTTTGGAGTTCTTTTCCAACACTGATCTAGCAGATTATGTCTGGATTATCCTCTATGAGCACCCAAATAACATATATACCTGACTGCTAGAGCACAAAATTCTATAGAATGTGTTTCTTATGGTCAAATGTTGAATCACAGAGCTATGCCAGCATGTGTGGCTTTTACTAGTGTAAGAAATGGCTAAAAAACTTCTTTTCTTTCATCCATGTGATAGTAAGAAACACTGCTAATGTAACTGATGATGTCCAGTCTCCTATACTGTCACACTGTAGTGTTTGCAAAAATTATGCCTATTGACCTACACTTTTAAAAAGACAACAAATAGCTTTATTTGTTTTCCTAGGAAGTCAAGCTAAAATATATGCAGATCTAATTGAATTCTTCAGCTTTATTTCAAAGAAACAGATGGATAGGACAAACTTCTTAAAAAGCAGTTTCTAGTAAGAAAAGACTTTTTTTTTTTTTCAGGCAGTAGAAGGCAATGCCTGCCAGAAGGCAAACAGCAGCAACATCCTTAGTGCCTGAGATGCTATACATAGAAATAAGGAGAAACCCCTAAAAGAGGCCTTATTAGTAAAGGAAGAGGAGATACGGATGGTAGCTGCTTCTTATTTACTCAGTGCCTTCTCCCAAGATACTCAGATATAAGACCGAAGAAGCAACACAAAGAATCACAGAATTCTAGGGTTGGAAGGGACCTCGAAGGATCATCTAGTCCAAAAGAACTGGTAACACAGTTGAGCCTTACTGAGCTGTTTTTTGTAGGCCTTTTTTTCATCCAAGAACTATCAACCAAGTATCTCCTTGTGCTTTTGACCAAGACACTACTGTTAAGAAAGGGGTGGGTATGGTGTTGTAACTCAGCTCATCTTTTATGTCCGTTTTCTTATTCCTATAATAGTTTAAAGCAAGACACTTGAACACTTTTCCTTCCAAATGAAGCTTAGAAATTGCATAGTACCATCTCCTCCCTGTTCTTGATGGTTATTTTGGACTGCCAACAGAGAAGGGAGATGGTGGCAGCTGCAGGGTCCGTGCAGTGCTCAGGGGCCAGTTTCCCTTCATGCTGGTAGAGTAATTTCTGCCTTGGCTGCTTGTGTATAATCCTTGACAGGTAGTAGAGAAATGGAGAAAAAAAACCTGGGGAAAAAGGAGCTATTAAGCTCAGTGTTTCAGTAGTAATATCTTTTCTCCTTCTTTCTAGGTACCAACAGAATAAGCCACGCAGTTCAAGGGGCACATGAGGGTGGGATATTTGCGCTGTGTATGCTGCGAGATGGCACACTGGTATCAGGAGGAGGAAAAGACCGAAAGCTGATATCTTGGAATGGAAATTACCAAAAACTTCACAAAACTGAGGTGATATTACCTATCTTGAAATTACTGTGCTACTCAAAATTAAATTTGAGCTGTCTTCTGAACAGAGTTTTTAAAATTTATTTTTGTTTCTTTGGTGGCTTTCTGCTATGGATGTATATTTTGTGGGAAAGCAAATCAATGGTAAAATATAATAACATTTGAGTCATCAGGTCATCCTTGTGATAGCCTATTCATTAACATAAGGTTTCCCTTTTTAGATTTAGGGTAATTGAAAAACAAATATCATATTCATACTTCATATTATTTCTTTGTTTCTTTGCAATTAATAATGTAAGGTAATTTTTTGCTTCAGAGTATTACAATATTAAAATATTTCTGTACTTTCCTCTTTTCCAAAATGATGTGAAGGCTTTTTGGCGATTTTAATACTTACGTTTTTTCATTAATTTCTTGGTTAGCATTGTTTTTTTATTTAAAAATGAAATTAAAAAAATTCATTCAGTTGCTATGTAGGAACTTAAAAGATTAAAGCAGAATTTGTTTGGACAGAACTACATGACTGTTTACATACTGAATGTAAGATAACAATCAGCATAAAACTCGAAGGAAGGGTTTCAACTCTACTAGATATATATCAAATATTGCAAATATAGATGCAATGGGACTGGCATGTCTGTTTTGGTAATTCAGGTTTTAACACAGCACAAGGTACATGCTTGCTGTGCTGTTTCTAACTGTGGTATCCTCATTTTTCTCTTATTTGTTCCTACAGTGGTATTCCTTGTTATTTTAAATTTTATACCTTCCCTTGAACTTTATATTGGAGATTTGCATTGAGTCTTTCTGAACCTAGGCTGCAATTAAAGAAACATTCCTTGCAAGAAAGTACTAGTGATACAAAGCCTGACACTCTCTCGGAGTAGAAATCTTTAGCCTGATCACAGAATCACAGAATCTAAGGGGTTGGAAGGGACCTCGAAAGATCATCTAGTCCACCCCCCCTGCCAGAGCAGGGTCATCTAGAGTACATCACACAGGAACGCATCCAGGCGGGTTTTGAATGTCTCCAGGGAAGGAGACTCCACAACCTCTCTGGGCAGCCTGTTCCAGTGCTCTGTCACTCTCACAGTGAAAAAGTTTTTCCTGATATTTACATGGAACCTCCTATGCTCCAGTTTGCAACCATTGCCCCTTGTCCTATCATTAGTCATNATATGATTGAATTGAAACAACGTGAAGGAACCTTTTCTGTTTGTTGAAATACTTTGCTTGTCTGTACAAATGGAGTGTTATGTAGATAAGGATGTCTTTTCTAGGGTGCTAGATGGTAAAGGGG